>BROG01000525.1:457500-526193 GCA_030159075.1 Atrina japonica
TTTGTGTCAACTGAGAACATTGTTGTATAATAGTATTAGGGGAGGAGGATGAGTGATTGTAGGAGTAGGTAAGAATGATAGTGGTGTTGGTGATAGAAGTGGTAGTGGTGGTACATGAATTTAGTTAAATTCAAGAGTGCAATACATATACCATTATAAAGTATCATCAGCATATGCTATAATGCTTATCATTATAATCAATACCATTATATCCACCCACGATTATCTCATAATATTATTATTTACATCATTATTATTATAATTATTATATTTACTATTGTCATCATCATCATCATCATCATTATCATCATCATTATTATTATTAATATTATTATTATTATTATTATTATTATTATTATTATTATTATTATTATTATTATTATTATTATCGATGTTTTCAAAATATTGGTTTTGAACACAAGCGAATGATTGTTATTTGCGTTGAATTGACATACATTTGTAAATATAAGAATACATTACAGTTCACATGGTTACTATACAAAATATATTTTATTTACCTCCTATTTTTATAATGCTATCTCTTCAAATGAAGTTATAACTAGTTATATTATCTTGAATAGAAATAATTTCAGGGCGTTATTTTATTTATGTCTTTTTTACAATCGCATGCAAGCTATTTTCATAATTTCAGATACTAGATAACACGGTAAATGCTTTTTCCACGAGATACTTTTAACATTTTAACATCATACAATACACAAAATACACCTTATGCCGTAAATTATAGACGTATTTATAAGTACAGTTTTGAAAACTTTAAAGAATTAGAATAAGTGTTTGTTTTACAAGATCATGGAAAGTTAAATGGAAGATATAAAGGTTATGATGATTCAAAGTGAAATTGATAACATTCATGTAGATGGGACATGTTGAAATTACTGTATGGCGACCAGAACACGGTTGTTAAGGCTTTGGGACACAGACCTGTGACTTTGATGCGTAGAATTACATTACATAGGGAAATACTAAAAAGGACGTCTGGAAACGACATTTATATTAAAATGAAGAAATTGTTCATTCGTCTTGAGCATTATAACTTTGGTATTATGTTTATAATATTCATTACAGTTGATTTTTATAAATTGAATCACTTATTTGCAATTTCTGCATCAGGCCTAGTTATATATTTTATGATATAATGATATTTAAATGAAACTTTTGTTATATGGAATGGTACCTATGTTTTGCTAATATAAATCATGTTTTACAGATAAATTTCTAGACCGTTCACCTCCTTGATGACATGATAATCCTTCATATTCAAATAACATTTGAAATTCACTGTCTGATCTTTTGAACTTGCTTTCTTTATGAAATTGGATGTCTTGGAAAGACAAAAATTAAAATATTTGCCAACCTCCGTTATTCTAAATGAAATAACGCTTTGATTTCCATATAACGTTTGCCATTGTATGTCGTTTTCTGCTATACATACTAAATGAAAGATCCTAAACAGCAAAATATATAATGACTTCCGGTCACTTTACATACTTCCGGTTTCGGACGTTGTGCCAAATATACTAATCAGAGTTGAAACTTTTAACTTAAAATAAACATTTTATACATCCTATCAACAAAAACTTAATGTTTTATATATGCACATAATTTTTGCTGCACACACTTTATTTTGAAATTAAGATTGTTTTTTGTATAATTTATGTCTTTGATTTATTGGTTGTCAAACTGGGAACTAGTATTAAATGTATTAAAAATCGGCCGAATTATTTGCTTTGATTATTTGAAAAGCTACAAAGTATTATTGAAAATTTATAAATTTTATATACTTCATTTTATCGTTTTCATATTAACATCGGTTTCACCTCAATATCTGTTGGTCAAAATGTGAAATATAATTTATAAATTTTAACGTAAATTACTATGCCAAATGATAGATTCATCCATGCTACTTATTAAGTTTCTTAATCTTTTTGCGCGAATTGCCTTAAATTTTCTCACAATTGTTGGTATGTTTGGCGAAAAATTAAACAGCTAAAACAGAATATTCATGTAATTACAAGTACACGACCAAAAGCCATATCTCTTGATTTAGATGTCCAGAAACAATTTTGTATGCAAATGACATTAAATATTTGAATAAGTAATTGAAATTATGCTAATGAGTTACTCACCACCATAAGCCTATGATATTGTCAGGAAACATAAGGTAGAAGTATAGGAATACCAATAGTCCTTGCAGGTGCATGTTCAGAATTGAAATCTTGTATCGAGATTTGCTTCCAACATCAATTTTCGGTAGACGGTCTTTTTATTCAATAAACTTTTATTTTTGTTGGCGCTGCGAATCTCTCTGTAGGTGTACCTTTCCCTCCAATTAAAGCCTCTTGGAGAATGTCTGGTATTGTTGAAGTAGAGTAGGAAACGTCTTTTTATTTCGTATAAGTATATTTTCGAGCAGTTTCTTATGCAGTTATTAATTTAGCTTAACTTTATTGAACAAAACGAAATCTAAGCACCTAAATTGTTGAAGTTATTCCAAACTGAAATTATCTAGACACATTCCTATATAAGTTCTTTCACGAAGCAATGGCTCCAGTGTTTACATCACAGCGGCAATTGGCTTGTGTCAACATAGTAACAGTTTCAATTTTGGAAATCCAGACACAAGTATATTGCACAAACAGTCTTAAGTTTATTACAATTGCAAACAAATCGGTTGCTCTTCCGGTGTAGGTGTCAATCAAAACGCATTATTGTACATTTCATCCATACATAAATTCAAACATAGGGGACCACCAAGTCCAAACATATTCCTGGCCACGTATCAGGAAAAGAGCTAATGCATCACGCCTTTAATTTACAAATTTATATGGTAAATCGCTTTGTTCCAATACTATCATTATAGTATTTTAAAAATTCCGCTCTCAATGAGCACTTTTCCTTCGGCAAAAGAATAGCACTTTACAAAACATATACAAAACGCCCTCACCTTGTATTCATTAACTTGCCGATCCTATTGGGAATCACTTTTGATCTAAATTTCCGTGTGGACCGCAGAAAAATATCCGTTTGGGTACGCATTTTATTGTTTCTTTTTATACCACAAATCCATTTCATATCTAATCTGAAATAAAATACGCAATAATGTAAAACATTTTTACAGATTGAATATTCATGTGTGTGGCTCTGGCAGTGTTTATAGGAGAATGTGAATATATGCGTGCATGTGTCGTTGTGTTTGTGTGTTGTGTACTGTTTACCTTTCTGCTGTGCACGTGTATTTGTATATATGCTTTGTTAATATGAAGTAAAGATAACAAAAATTGAATCGAAATCCAAACTAGCACATGTAGTTATTCACGAAAAACTAATCTACAAAGTGTTCTGTCTAGATCTAGTTTAGATTGATCTCCAGTCATAGATGACCCAAGTTATGACATTTGGGTAGCAGGATTTTTTAATGCGTTTTATAATAAATGACCGCACCTTGTTCGTTAGAGTACGGAATTAACGGGTAACTGTGAACATAGTACATATGTACAACATCTACAATTTCATCAGGAAACTTTGACTCTGTTAGCAGATTTTCTAGTGAAGTTCTTTTTTCCACTTCACAAGACAAAAAAGCAGCAGACAGAATGCATCAAAATATCTGAAGTTTGAGTCGGTGGTAAGTTACACAGTGCATACTTGAAACTTGAAAGACATTCTATCTTACAGAACAGATATACAATAGATGATAACGCACAGGCGTAAAAATCAATAGTTTGACCATAATATAACAAAAGAATGAATAATGAATTATGCAACACAACATAATTACTTTAAAATATACCAAGTTTTATATTTATAAAAAAGTACTGTCAGAAATAACTGAGCATACCTCACTTTAATTACCTAGTGTAAAATGAACATCAATATATCGTTATGTCATTGTAAAAAACAATTAAAAGGGATTGAACTTTATAATAAAAATTGTGGGGTAAAAAATTTAAAAGAAAATCTTACCTGAAATCAAACTCCAGAAAATCGATAAAATGATACCTATCCCAATTTTGTGAAACATGAAAAATGTAGCATTCAAGTGTGTTAACATTCGCACAGATATTCTTTTGCCTAAGGAAAATGATAATGCTTTTTGCATAAATTTCCCAAAAATAAAAATTTGTCCGGATGACTGACTCGAAATTTATTTGGTTTAAAGTCCTTGCGCGGTTACTTCTTTTTTGAGTCTCAATGTCTTTCAAGCATCAATACCACCCAACTAAACTCTTTGATGTTGACATCGCATAGTTTGTACTTAAAATTGATTAATGTATCTTCCTCTATGGCGTTTGCTTTCGAAACAAATTTTTATGCCTGACACTTGTCAAAGATTTTAATGTCTATGCTTCCATCTTTAAAAAAGCAAGAATCAAACACAATCAGATGAATATGAACTACAAGAAATGTTTACCCACTTGATTTTCTTTTTGTCAAAAAGTTAATAAAACACATTTTATTCCTCAATGAAACGTATGTTGACAGTATAAAACCCATCGAGGTGAAAAAGCGCCGACGATACAAAATTTATTAAATCTACGTGGAGATGAAATTCCATAAACTAAATTCGGCAGAAGTTTTAAAGTCTTCATATGAGAAATACAGGTGCTATCTCTCGAACACAAGTGGTTAAAAATCTGTAGAGAAGCATCACCTACGTTTGTAGTGTATGAAGGGCATTTATAATTATTCAAATTGAATTTTAAAAGGGATGATTTATAGCAATATTGTCTTTTTTGTACATGTGTATTAACGTTTATGTACGTGTGTTTTTGTCAGTTTGCAGATAAAACATTTTCAGTTAAACGATGTGATACATACATTTTATATCAGTCAGAGGTTTTTTATATTGTAAGAAATTGATAACAGCTATGTGTGTATTTAGTATATCAATACCCCCCAAAATATAACTGGTGATGATGACTTTATATATATATATATATATAATCATAGCTATTTGCCCATATATTCATACAGAGGATGTAGGATCAAAATACAGCATGTCATTTAAGGTCGCCTAGTCATAGACAAGTACTGATAAGAATATAAAATCACATACACCAATCCAAATATAACCCATTAAATCATTTTTCAAATTACGTATGGATAATTTTAAACACATGTTTTACTTTCACATTCGACTCACACAATCGATACAGAACACAGTATAATGAATTATATTTGTCATATTACTACGGGATGGCCATACACCTCGGGGGGGGAAATAACTACGCCAAGAAAACAAAGGACTGGTAAATTATATCATTTAACTTTCTTGCACATCACACATAGACGGAACATACTTGAGGTGATTGTATAGAAACAAACTCTAGTGCAAACACATTGTATTTTACATAAAGTGTTTATAGCAAAGTGTTTATGAATCACGGAATAGCAAATATAACAATTAGTACTAAAACATTGCAAGAAACTGAACAAAAATTGAATGATAGATAATGTCTTGAGGTTGTTGATAAGACATACACAAATGCATATCATTTGATCACATTATATTTAGAAGGGCATATGGAATGAGAGTGGACGAGAATATATTGATAGACAATTAAGACGACATGTATGAAGGTTCAGTCTCACGTTACCATGTACATACTGTCAATAATTACGGGAATGAAAAATGTTTGTATATCTTACAACACTTTTAATAGTATATTAATATAACATTACACACATACATACATACATACATACATACATACATACATACATACATACATACATACATACATATACATACATGCACACACACATGCACACATACATACATACATACATACATACATACATACATACATACATACATACATACATACATACATACATACATACATACATACATACATACATTAAAGCTGCATTATAAATGCTGTTGAGGTATTTTACACACACATGCACAAATGTCGTAATTAAGTAGTCGTACGTATGCATGATTTAAACCTATGATACATATAGACCAAACAGACATGGGTAGGTTGTGTGGTAGTATAAAGCTTAGAAATACAGAAAAATATCAAATAACATCTGAATACCCCAACATTATAATTGTATACAGTATTACATTAATGTCACATAAGACACAACACGTATGTTTTAAGGCTTTTAATGTAATGTAATTGGACAAAGTGACGTGAACAAAATATGGACACATCTTTGTGACAATCTTTCAAGACACAGACAGAAAGAGAGAAAGATAAACGAACATATAATTTGCAATACATAAAAGTATACATTTAACAGAGGTGAAGGAAGGCAGACGGATGCAATAAAGGATAGACTAAAGGATACTTAAGTACTTTATTAATTGGATAGATAGATAGATAGATAGATAGATAGACAGATAGATAGATAGATAGATAGATAGATAGATAGATAGATAGATAGATAGATAGATAGATAGATAGATAGACAGACAGATAGACAGATAGACAGAAAGATAGACAGATATTAACATTTCAATACCGGTTCCCATATCGTACTGAGATGACACTGTGACATTTAATGGTTTCCGGCTAACATGATTATCACCCTACCCGTCATTTAACAAAATAATAAAATAAAACGAATCGGGTACGATAATCATAATTGAACATCATAAAATATCTTGTTACATTTCAAATATTCAACAGTTAACATTTAATTTACTAAGAGATTGCCGTCATCAGATAACGATGAAACAAGATTCTTTCCAAGGCTAAATGTCTATTATCTTGTAAAATGATATGATTTATATCTTTCAATTGAGTTGTCACACATTTCGTAACTAGCATTATATATTGTCGACAAGTTTACATACTATTAGAGTTTACCTTTGCCAAATAATTGTCAAATATATTAAATTTCTTTTTATCTTTTTCGTCGCATAAGATTCTAAAATATATAATGTATATTGAAGTTGTGAAATAATCATAACTTTATTTTACTGACTGCTGCGTGAATCATCTTTGTCCAATACGATATAATAGTGTGTGTATATATAACAAACTTTGATTGTCTTGACATCAAGCTAACAATTAAGCAATAGAGATGGAAGACATTTGATTACAATATATATATATATATATATATATATATATATATATATATATATATATATATATATATATATATATATATATATATATATATATATCTTACCTTTTCGTGATTGATATTAAAACATTGTCTAGACAGGTAGGTGAGTTAAACATCCAGTGTGTAATTTGTAATAAAACTCACAATAAACTGGCTTGTTCAACATTTTTGTCATTTTACAGATAATCCCCCTTGTAATTTCTTTTAATCTTAGAATTATTTTCCTTTTATTTCCTTTTTTAATTTGATTCTTGTAATGTACAATCACTTTATATCCAATAAAGTGTTAAATGTGTCGCATTATCAAATCTCACCATGATAAAAAGTTGTCACCATACGTCGGTTTGGGCTTTGTATACAAAAAGATAAATTCTGGTGCAAACATAGGATTGTTTGATGATATAGATGCCTCAGATAGTTAGATACGAGATTTCTGATGAGATCACAGCGAGATCTAGAGATGATACTGATAAAAAATACTTTGATGAAGTATCCCTAATACGTAAATATTTTCCCACGTAGGTTAAGAGGATCTAGCGGGGTAATTGACTGTACGTTGTGTACCTGTATCAATGAATATATTTACCATTTAACATCAAACAACAACAGAAAACCTGTTATTTCAGAAAGGTATAATTACAAATAAGACGTATGTAATGTATGTGTAAAGCTGCTCTACCATTAGTATAAAACTGGAACGCATTGTTTACAAACGTCACGGGTTGATATAAAACTATAAAAATGATGAAATAGCATTTTATTGACAAAACTATAATGAATAAACTATAATTACAAAATTAATATTCACGAATAAAGAGAAAAGATAGATAGATAGATAGATAGATAGATAGATAGATAGATAGATAGATAGATAGATAGATAGATAGATAGATAGATAGACAGAGAGAGATAGATAGATAGATAGATAGATAGATAGATAGATAGATAGATAGATAGATAGATAGATGGATAGATAGATAGATAGATAGATAGATAGATAGATAGATAGATAGATAGGAAATACTAGACGGCGAAGCCGTGAAATGATGAAACGTAAAAAAAAAATGAAATTGCAGAATTCGATTCGACATATTATTATTTAAAATGTGCTGTAAATTGAATTAAAGAGGTACAAAACTGTCTACCCAACATTTATTATTATTCAGAAGAGTTAACGGAGAAAGTATTGAGTCAACACAATGTTGTCTTCGAAAAATACAAATATTTCGAAATGAAACAGAAAAGCCGTCGTATGACTAACGGCAATATATTTTAGCTCAGCAAATTAATTTTTCTCTTCAAAACAAAAGCGACTGAATACAAACATATCTGATTTACATACAGCAGAAATAATTACATTACATCTTTAATTCACCTCACTTTATTGAATCACTTTAAACAGAAGTACGTTATCACTCATAGATAAATCATATCAACAATGTCAATAGAAAATGTAATTATGGTAAAGCGTAACTTTACAAATTATTTGTACTATTTGGACAATATCTACTCCCATAATTCGTCTTACCAAATATCCGTCGTTCTGTACTGAAGCAGACGATGTCTAACTCTCGACCTTGACCTTAATAATAGGAAGATAAAAGACGTACTGAACCTTTCGTCTCTCCATTCTAAAATAGGCATATGCAATTTCGTTTATGCTTATATTTTCTAAGCTTCTCTTGAGCGAGTCCAGATGATTTCTAAGATAGGGGTATAAATATAATCATTCCAAACTAAAATATTCCTGTTCTATATCAGAATGCTTGTTCTCCGAAACCCATTTTCAACGAATATTCATCCAGTTCGTCTTTGTGTGTATCTATATATTGTATTCCTTTGTTTTTGTTGACACGGAATTAATTTTGTTCATATTGTGCTCAAACATGAATTTGCATACTTTTCCAAGAAATGACTGAAACTTGCACTACATTTAGGATTAGTAGGAATGTTTATTCTCTGACACATCAAGTATCGTTATAATTAAACAACACAAGATAAAAATCAAGGGCGGCAGATTCTCACAATCTCGAAATTAATTAATGATATTGTATCTAATAACAAACAATCTATGTTTATATTCAATGCACTGGTAATCAATGAAATCATTGTCACTGAAATTATCAAATATGCCGAAATGAAATTCAGGTGGAGTAATGCCAGGGTTATCAGAACATGTTAAATTATTTTACCTAACCCTAAGTCATAAGTATGTATATGTATTTAGTATACAAATAAATATATTGTAGCATTACGTTTAATATTTTGGTATATGTGATTTTTGCATTAAGATCTAATATTCAGAAACCCTGAAAGCTTTTGTATTCCAATAGACCTTTGAAGGTCTACAAATAGCAAACAGTTGAGTATTTTGGATATAAACCCATATATTGATAAATAACATATTTTGACGTGTTTATCTCACTCAAATGGTTGAAAGTAACGGAAGGTAGTGAACCGAAAACTTTTATTTTATCATCCAATTGACATCTACTGCTTAAGTCACGCATGATTAAACAGAACTATTCTTAAGAGGGGTTATATTTTCTTGAATGTAAAAAGCTGACTTACAGCCATGTTTAAAATTGAAGCATTTATCTATATAATGTATGCTTTTTAGAATTAAAGTGACTGCATAATGAATACATTCCTCCACGTGTTGTTTAAATGACGTCATTAACTCGTCATTACCGATGACTCAAAAAGACAAAAAAAAAAGAAACAAACAAAAATACTTTATTTTTGAAAACCAGATAACCATATAAAAAAATTCAGATACCAAAGTATAAATCAATAGAATGTCCAGGACATAGATACAAATCCGGTAAAAATGGACAAACACGGACCTCTGGAATTCAAGAGGCGGGATCAGCTGTCACGGAGGAGTAAGCATCACCTGTCGACCGGTCACACCCGCCGTGAGTCCACAGTCAAGTCTAATGAAACACGTGAGGAGTGTATCCTCGTCAAAATTGGTACAGCTGTCTCAACAACCGCCAACGAAAAGGCAACTCAACATTTCACTTAGTGAAACAGAGTAGTCGCAAACAAGACTATTATACCGACCGTAAAATTTGCGGAACGTTGACATTAAACACGGTTTTCGATATCCCTGTGTCAATAATTTGTCAGTGAGTAGTTTACCTCTGTATATGAAATCTTCATATGTTGTACACGCCCTGGCATATCGGATCATTTGTGAATCTAAAGTTTAAACCAAAGCTCTATCACCATATTGTCGTTTGTGGTCAATTAAGTCGATGCTATAAAGGTATGATGTATCTAAGCAGATAAAAATCAAATCGTTCGTGAAAGCAACTCGCGCTCCGATATATAACAATCATCTTTGTACAAAAGCTTTGGAAACAGTCAATGCTAAAATGTGAATAAGACGGAACAAATAAATACTACCAGCTTTATCAATAGGTGAATATTCCCTGTATTTTTCTTTTTTAATTTTTTTTTTCTTTTCGCAATTGTGGAATAAATTCCATGCCATTTAAGCTCATACCCACAACCAACATGATCAACATGGTAATCCAGAATGATAAATTAAATATAATATGTCGGTGATCTGAACGCTGAGCCATCAACTATTTCAGAGTTTTAACCTTTAATCTACTTGTTTTGTATAAACTGAGGCGATGATCAAACGTAGTTGGGTATGATTTTTCTACCAATAACCGTCTCGTACGAAATGTAACTGACTACACAAATAGAGACAAGTATTTACTGCAGGGTAGGTGTATACGGATTATCAATTGTCGCGGGATAGCTCGTCTGGCGTGTTACCGACGTCTAAGGTATTTTGAATTGTTTGACAGCCACATATCCGGAAAATAGAGACCCCTTACTCTGATAAGACTTCAGGGCTGAAAGTGTTAAATGTCCTCAACCTGTGGTCTTGTACGAACACTGTCCAAGCATATATAAATATGTATGTAAATACTTCAGATATCATCAATGTTTTGCGATATATCTTGTGGCAATTATGATAATTTGTTGGACACCTCACAGCGTCAACATAAAAACTACAGCATATTTTTACAATCAAATGCATAATTCATACAAGTGATAGCATGCAATTTGTAACACCCATGATACGTTGCTTATATATGTATTCCGTTCAGACAGACGTAAACAAATTCTTCAATAGCTGCCAAAACATGTTTAAATTATTCTGAATAAAGAATTCTTTCATTTATGCTTTATTCTATAATTCCTACAAATATTTATAATAAATGCATCAAGAACTGATCGTACAATGATATTTCGTTCTTGAAACAAAGATGTATTATGTTACATTGTAAACGAAAATGGAATAAAACTTAATTTGTATTGATCAGAAAGGCAGTATTATTAAATAGAAGAAACGAAATAGGTTCTTTTCTAAATGATAATTCTGTCTAATTTTCTATTGTATCTACTTGTGACAACAGTATTAATAATAATAATAATAATAATAATAATAATAATAATAATAATAATAATAATAATAATAATATTAATAATAATAATAATAATAATAATGATAATAATAATAATAATAATAATAACAGTCAGGCATTCCAACCTTGCAGTTTCTGAATACAATTCTTATCGAAAAATAATTCTACAACAGCATTGAACGTATATTTTTACCAGCAAGCTGACATAGAGGCAAAATAAATATTTTTTTTTCTATATTGTCCGGTATAAAAGTATAAATAGAGGGAACAAATTAATAATATAAAAGAAAATACTGAGAGCAAATCTCTACATTGTTTTCTAATTTGCATAATTTTGATACATATACCGAATTGATATTAATATATTATTTAATCCCTCCTAAAGACGTCGTTATTTTTATGTATATATCTATTTTTTACTGCTACATCACTAATTTAGACTAAAATATAATATTTGATATTTATACATTCGTAATCAATATGCAGTTCTTACCTGTATTTGCAAATATGTCGTCATGTATCGAATAATTAAAGCAGTAAGTTAAAACATCACATCACAAATATTTTTAGCCGCTTTTTTCAAAACGTCCAACTCATAAAAACTTTGCCAATAAGAATTTCAAAACAGGCATAAGTATATATCAGAACCAATAACGTGACCGAACTAAGGTCGAGAAACGTTTGATTTCCTGGTGATATAAATTATTACTGATCAGTCGATTTTCACAATTACTACATCATTTATCTTGAAGATGCGTACAGCTCTCGATGTAACTATTTCATTTCATATATTCAGTTGTTTGGAATGCTCAAGATAGAGTGAATATGATCCCAAAACCGAAATTACGGCCAGAAATTCTAAGCCTATTGGCTCATGGTGATAAAAAAAGATTTGCAATGGATCAGAATTCTAGTAAGATAAGTTCATTAATTTCAATTTAAGATTCGGTATGCTTATTTATTCCTGATAGTTATTTGGGATAATGCCTGACATGAATGTAAGATCTCGACACAGCCGTTTTCTGTATCACGAATTTTTTCATACGCACATATAAAAAAACTGGTACATGAATGTAATGTTATCCATATGATCTTTTATAAGACGCCCAAAGCCTTTTTGTAATTTTCAAAGAATTTTAATCCGAGTCAAAATGTATTAAATTAAGTGTTGATCTTCAATCTTTAATTGAATTATTAGATTTAGGTACTTAAAACCAGAAGGAAGGTCTGTTCCAGACACATATTTCGAAGGAAATATTTACTTTTTCAATGACTGTGTATGCACACTGCCATTTTGCGCAATATTTATTAGTACCTCAGTAATTTGATGGGAAAATACTTAGAGATACAGAAATAAACATTGGATGTTTGCCATGGACCTACCCGAAGTCATGGTGCTTCTGATACGTGACTTCACTGCAAACACAAGATCTCGAAGGACAGGAGAACTAGTCTACCGAAGTCTTGAAATAAACCCACTTTTATCTAGTGCTCCTACCTAAACAATTTGATTTTCTTTACTTTAAGAACTCCAATTCTTCTTTCTACTTTCACTTTTACAAAATACAAAAAACTAGTGAGCAAAATGATATAATTATGGAACTTTGACATAAAAACGAAAGAGATTGTATTTATTTCTTTTTAATAAAACAGTTTTCGAAGAACAGTGTTTCTGTTTTGATATTACGAATACTAATATGTTATCAGTGCCTATACAAAATTAACCTATTATCATTTCTAGATGCTTCTATGTCATTAGCTTTTGTCAAACTTCAAATCAAAAAAGACAAAATTAACACAAAAGTAATTATAGAAAAGAAACTTATATTTAGTATTAATTTTAATTTTTACATTCATATTTGTATTCTCTAACAGCTATTTCATCTGTAATAATATTTTCTTTTTAATATACCAATGTAATAAATCCATTCACATAATCGTTTAACAATTACTTTATTAATCAATTTTGACACTTTAAATTGGTCATACATATATAAAATATATATATATATATATATATATATATATATATATATATATATATATATATATATATATATATATATATATATATATATATATATATATGTGTGTGTGTGTGTGTGTGTGTGTGTGTGTGTGTGTGTGTGTGTGTGTTTATGTGTTGTAAATAGATGCACGGACATGTAATAAAATTAATTGTAAGCTTTTAGTTTTCATAAACTTTCAAAACAATAAAAAACTATATATCCTGTGGTTGTTCACTATCATTCCGGAAAGTTTGCCTGGCAAATTGATTTGTTCACGAATCCTTTTATCTTCGGCGCGGCATTGAGATAAAGCTGATAGTTTTGGAAAGTTTGTCGGATAATGGTTATTTCTTTGGTAAACTGTAACTTGTGTTTTCCTCCATCAGTATAAACCGGCTACTACTATTACCTCGGATAAAAATTAAGACATAGGCGTTATATGTTAAAATGATATCAATATATTGTATTGAAGTAGTTATAATTTAGAGTTTATGAATTTGAGGAAGACTGTTAATTCATTATGATGTAAACTTTTGGGGGGTGTAATCATGTTTTTTCTACGGATGACTATGATACTTAAACCTTACTGCTTAGGCGTTAAAAAGGCTCCTCCGGTATTTGATATACTACGTTTTACATTGAATTCCGTTTCGTTTTTTATCTTAACATATATTGCACCGTATGTGAAGAATCCCGCACAGCGTAAGTTACCGATCAACAGGGGATGCATGCTCCTGCATGACACCTGATCCCACCTCTAGATTTTCAGAGTTCCGTGTTTGTTCAATGTTTACTAAATCTTTAAATTGTATCTTGGACATCCTGAAGATTAAAACTTGGGTGTCTTTGATTTTTGTAATGTTTAGCTTTTAATTTCTTCTTATATATTCCGAATATTGTACATGACATACAGTTTAAGAATTAAATAATTTACACATTTCAGGACTTTGTAATTGCACTTTATTTTTAATATCGAACCAATACTACGTGATAAATAAACACGTTTACCATAATTTATTTTTAGATTTTTAATTAAGACAGGGATTTGTCTTAAAACTACATTTTGAAAATATACTTAAGGGATAAGACATACACAGTCACTCATCAGTAAAAGCGTGCTTGGGATTTACGTCAATATTTGTGAGATATGAACAAATATCCAACTACGTAGCATCCAAGACAAACATTTAAGGTTGTTTTTCTTCTTTTTTTTTTGACTTCATTCGAGTATAAAGGCAATGCATTATGGAAAAAATTCTGTGCAGCACGAAGTGCTGCACATTGAATTATTTTCCATAATGCATTGCCTTTATACTCGAATGAAGTCAAAAAAATGAAAAACAATCCTTATATTTATATATATTACCATTTTCCAGTGAAACTGTTGTCTACTGGATACTAAATTCATTCCAGAATACTGACTTTGCGGGTGGGGGGGTGTTTACATATGACGTATAGCTCAACAGCTGTTTTGACATGAGAAGTAGTTCTCTTTTCTGACCGCAAATACTAAATGAAATTCAGGTTTAATTTCTTTTATTATATCATTTTGAAAGAAACTACGGAAATGACAACTCTGCAATATCTATTCTTGGACTTGAATCATCTTCATTAATATTCGAGCTCTTGGTGGCGGAGGGTTAAATGTGTCAGAAGAGAATTGAAATTGCAAATGGCTGCGCCCATGAGTATGCTGAATAATGTATTTACAACGAATTTGCGTTTGAAATCTGATATATTATTAATGGGATATACTATAGAAAGATTAAGTGTGACTTACAAGAAGTGAGACAGCTAATATTAATTTATGACAACTGAAAGTAGCCATTTTATTTGACATTTTTTACCAAGCAGCTGGGAACCAACGTAAGTAGGCCCATTTCACACGACCTAATTTCACACGATGTGGGTGACGAATTGTTTCTGATATGAATATCCAGTGAAGGCAAAACAAATCGACTTGTTTATCAAGAGATACTTGACAAAGTTGCTCTAGGCCTTACTTTCTTTATTTCTGTTGTAACTATGAAGCCAGACAGTGGTCTGTGGTTCTCTTCATAACATGACCTAGATATATCGCGATATGGGCCTGTAGACTGTACAATGTGCTACAGATGTGGTCTCGTGTTTCCGATTTCTTTCTGTGATTTTTATTTGTTTTGTGATAGGCCTAATGTATGGCTTTTAAGATTAAATATTTTATCTTACATTTTTTAGGCCTACATCTGAATCAACTTCATTAATGTCGTCGTCGTCATCGAAAAGAGTTCATCTACAGTAAGCATTGTAAAATCGCTTATATAGTCGGACATGATGAAAACTTTGGTCACAAGTTGTGAAAATAGCCAACAGACGACAAAATTGACGTCATTTGATTATAACAATGTGACCTAAATTGTGACCCAGATACCGGCCTGTACTGTACATGTACGAGGCCTGCATATCGTCATATGTTGTAAATACATACAATAGATCTACTATTGTAGTTCAGACTTTTTCCCGTGATTTTTTTCTTCGTTTTGTTTTTGCAATGTATGGATTTTAGAAAGAAAAATAAACACAACTCTATCGTATCCTTTATTGCTATAGGTTGTAGTCGTTTCAGTATTCATTTCATGTATTCCTACGCCAAAAGTAAAGCGGTTAATACTTATATCACGTGATAACCCAACACCCGTTTTATTGAAACAACAAAACAATCATTTAGTATATCTGTAATGAAGGAAATTACAATCGGTATGTAAATATTAAAATGAATAGTATGTCAAAATAAAATCTCATTAAATATGTCCGTCTTTGTCAAATCTACACCAAATTTGTAAACTATCTCTTGGATCACCAAATGATAAATATTTTGGTATATTTCATATTTCTAATCAAGCAAACATCCACGTATCATTACCACGGGAATTTCGTACTAAATCGTTTAGTACTTCTCTAATATTTCATTCCTTACATAGCAATACACATCTTCGGTAAAAACAGTTAGCAATATAAAAAATTTCAGATACCAAAGTATAAATCAATAGAATGTCCAGGACATAGATACAAATCCGGTAAAAATGGACAAACACGGACCTCTGGAAACCAAGAGATGGGATCAGGTGCCATGGAGGAGTAAGCATCCCCTGTCGACCGGTCACACCCGCCGTGAGTCCACAGTCAAGTCCAATGAAACACGTGAGGAGTGTATCCTCGTCACAATTGGTACAGACGTCTCAACAACCGCCAACGAAAATGCAACTCAACATTTCACTTAGTGAAACAGAATAGTCGCAAACAAGACTATTATACCGACCGTAAAATTTATGGAACGTTGACATTAAACGCGGTTTTCGATATCCCTGTGTCAATAATTTGTCAGTGAGTAGTTTACCTCTGTATATGAAATCTTCATATGTTGTACATGCCCTGGCAAATCGGATCATTTGTGAAATATAAACTCCATATGCGGGTGACTGAGGGATATTACTACTTAAATGTGGACATCGTCGCGTTTGTTGTATAGCTTAGTTGCTAATTTCCCGTCTGTGTTTATATAAAGTAAAATGTCTAAGTATAAGTCTGTTGTATCTTTAATTTCTAGCTCGCTGGGATATATCGCATTGACATATGTATGAAAATTGGCATTGTAATTGACAAAACGTCGTCGATATATCTAAATGTCAAATTAAAGGACACCGTTAACTTTTTCTTCTTTTGATTCAGCAGTTTCTGAATGAAGTCTGCTTCGAAGAATAAAGGAACATGTCGGCCAATAAAGGAGCACAATTGGTTCCCATAGGAATGCCGACAGTTTGTTGAAAGACCACGTCTCCGAACATTACAAATATATTTTCTATTAGAAATTCCAGCATGTTTTTATATCAACTTCAGTGTATTTATGTGTAGAATCAGAGTGGTGTTTGACGAACTAAGTATCCTGATAGCCAATCACTAGATATTTAAATTTTCGGGTACCACATATAGTGAAAAAACAGTTGTCTATGATGCTGAAAAGTCTTTTTTTAATTTTTATGTGGAATAGTTGTGTAAGGAGTAGAGAAGTTATAAGTTTTGATACTGTGAATACTCAACAATTTTTCAGTGGTATTTTGTCCTTCTATGACCCTTTACTTAATACAGAGACAGACGGGAAATGAACAATACTACAAACGCGAAGATTTCGGCTTTCCATCGTCAAGTTTTCCACATTTAAGTAGTAATTTCCCATTATCACATGCATACGGTGTTAATATATCACAAATCATTCTGATATGCTAAAGGTTTGAACATTTCATTTACAGAGATAAACAACTTACTGATATGTTTTTGTCACATTTCATGAGTAAAACATAGTAATTGCAAACAAGGTCATTATTACGACTTTAAAAGTTGTGGAACGTTGACATAAAACAATTCCCGATTTATTTATTTATTATCCATCTTCCATCTTCCATAACTGCGCTAAATTTTGACTGAACTTAAGATGTATGAGTTTGCCTTATGCAAGTAATTGGTAGCATATTCTGAAAAAAATCAACATTTATTAAGATCAGTTCTGACCTAGACAAAAACACCTTGAAAATGAAATATCTAATTTTGTGTTTGTTTTTATTATTGTGCGTATAGGTTTTATAAGATATTTTTATATGCTAGGAATGTAATTCATTTCAGGTGTACATCGTTTGGTAGAGAACAACTACAAAGTAATTTGATTTTCGATACAAAATCCATCACCTGAATAAACAGATAACATCGTCTAGGTATTGGGGCTGGCAATCGTCTGCAGATTAAATCATACCTTTCACTTGTCATATTCTTAAAAAGGCCTTTGGCAAAACGTGTGATAATTTAGTTCGATATGAGTTGAAATGGTGTTAACCTTTACGCTTACAGGAAAACATTTTCGGGGATTTCGAGAAAACGTGAGAATTTTCACATGTCATGGTAATTCATTTAAATGTTAGCGGCAAAATGGTAATACGTTTAGTTATATGGAAAATCAAACTAATCGGGGGATTTTTCTCTTCACAACCACATGTACTCTAATAACGAATATGGAATTGCATTCATAGAAAAATCACTGGTACCAAAAATAGAAATAATGTGCACATTTGACAAACACTGTGTCATAGCTTCAATATTTGGTATACGTGACTGACGCTAAAGAGCACTAACTATATAAGAACAGGCAAAGGTTGTATAGCACGATACCCACATTTGGTAAACAATCCGTTTGAATACAATCATCGATCTATAAACACCGTCCAATAAAGATAAATAAATACACTATCGATTCCATTTCTCTTATCAAAGAATCTAACATGTGCTCAAAATATCAATTAAAATTTACAGACTACCATATGTCCAAGATAATTCATTCAAAGCTTTATCAAAGGAATGGGAAATGTTGCAGCGAAATAATTGATAACATTTATTTTACCATTCTTGTTGGCTCTGACTGAAGTTACTGTCATTACAAAAGCAAGTTCTTTGACGGGGAAATAAAATTTGCAAATTGTAAAGGTTCTACTTTATATACAAAGTTCAAATACCAAAACGTAAGCATTGTTATATCTGTCTGACAATCATATTTGCGATTACTCCGTTTCACTACGTAAAATGTTGAGTTACCTGTTGAGATACCTGTTGAATTACCTGTTTGATAGCGGTTGTTGAATTTTTTGTACTAATTGTGACGAGGATTCCCTCTCATCTATTTCATTTGAATTTGACTGTGGACTCGCGACGGGTATGACCGGTCAATAGGGATGCTTACTCCTCCATGACATCTAATCCCACCTCTAGATTTCCAGAGGTCCGTGTTTGTCTAATATCACCAGATTTGTATATGTATTCTGGACAAAGATATATAAACTGTTGGCAACACCATGAGCACAAGCTGTGTCCCATTGATTAACCGCCCTGTTCCTCTTCTTATATCAGAAAACTCCACACTGAAGAATATGTATCAGTAGAAGAAAGAGTTTGTGGTGTCCTGTTCTTCTGACATTTGGAAACTTATGTTTTACTTCTGTGACGGCGAAATATCAATGCTAACAGGGAATTAAACCATAGTCTAATGCTTAACAAGGTGTTCTGAATGCGATTTTTTAAAAGTCATTCGATTGTGACATCCGTCATAATCACAAATAATTGACGGGTCATTTAGTTGTGACGTCAAAATGAAAACGTTTGCCAAAAGGTGCCGTGTCGGTCAAACCACTGAAGACAATTAAACGCCAATGGGTAATCCTGGAAATATTATCATAGCTGCTAAACAGTAATTAATTTTTAACTTAAATCCAGCTCTAAATGAGCTCTAAAAAGTATTATTTAAAAGACCGCATTTCCCACGCAAAATTAACCCTTTAAAATATTGTTATTTGTAGAATTCACCTTTCCTAAGCACACATCTATTCGTGTCTTCCCACGAGTAAAATAAGGTTGACACTGTTCAGGTTAGAAGTGTTTAAATCTGAAAATAATCAGGATATTCGATTCCCAAAAGGTGTAAGCACAGACGATTAACGAAAACGATACACACTCGGGTGCTTGTTTTGAGTAAAATGTATTCATGAAAATACTGCATCACAATAAGTTAAATATCCCACAAACCTTTCTTACAAGTTATCATTCACGAGTAATTATTCCTCACTTATGTCATCTAAATTTGACTGTGAACTCGCGGCTGGCGTTACTGGTCAACATAGAATGCTTACTAATCCATGGCACCTGATCCTACCCCTGGACTTTTAGAAGTCCATGTCTGTTCATCATATGTGTGTATTGTCTTCTGAACTCTTACGATTAATACTTTGGTATATGTAATTTATATATTCATTGGAATAAAATGTTAATAATATGGGACAAATTAAATATGTCTGACTGAAATCGTAATGTTTTAGTGTCATGTATGTGGCGGATGCTGACAATATAAAACATCTTAGATACCAAAGTATAAATCTTTAGGATGTCCAGGACAACTGATTTTTCCCTTTGTATTTTACGCAGTAGATATTTGTATATCAATTCACAAGGTAGCGACAACTTTTGAATAACAAAGAAGAAAAATCAGTTAACGTGTGTACTTTGAGTCACACACTGAATTTACTTCTTTTATTCAAAAGTATCTGGTCAATATCTGTGTCATATAAATAAATGAACAAGTGCATTTATACAGGAGCACAATTAGTATTCATTGAATGCATATAGATATTTCCAATGATATTTTATCCCACACTCAACGAATTCTAGTTGTATTGTGATTGCTTGGTGGATGTTGAGGAAAAACCCGATACAATGCACCTACCCGAAAAACACCCCGGCCTTCTGTAAGTAAACTGGCAAACTTTCTCACGAAATAAAATAAGGTTCTAAAGAGGTTCGAATCTGCGCTGATTAGATATGAAGGACGATATGGTTCAAAGACTAATTCTCTGAACCCCCATCCAAAGACCGGGTTTCGAAATATTTAAAAATACTTGTGACTTGGAACTTTCGTGGTTTTAATATTTTTGTTTTGCACCTTGCTCCTAGTCTACACGCAGGCATTTTAGCGGGACATTTCTGTTAGTAGTTTGTGTCCCAATTCAACAAAAATTCTGTGTAATCGGTCAAAAAATACGCTGTCTGATCACATTAAACGTAGGATATCGATTACTCTGGAAAAAGGCGGCTACACTAAAAGTAGGATATCGATTATTCTGGAAAAAGGCGGCTTTTCAGAAATTTTATCAAAATGCACACTAAAAATGCACATTTAAAATATCAGTGTTTATTTTTTAAGAATTTTAGAGTTTTATTAATAATAATAATAATAATAATAATAATAATAATAATAATAAAAAATAATAATAATAATTTGAACTAAATACCTGAGCACCCGATGACTCCTCCTGGTCACCTGATGTCATCCCGTTTGGGATTCGCAATTGTTCTGTATATTGAAATCGTTATTATTTCCAATTTGTATTATTCTAACGTATTTTGTAATTATTGGTAATTCTTCATTTTCACGTGAAACAGTTTAACCCTATTATATTGAAAACCCTGTATATTTAAAAGAAGAGATTGATTTCCCTGTTCAATATATCCGGCTTTGACTGATATTCATGCAAATATGTTTTATGAAATCAGTAATAATGCCAGCAATCTACTGGTCTCAAATACTTTGAAATACTTCGACAAAAGCGCATATGTTTTTAACTTGAATGTATGCAAAATTAAACGATAGTTTATTCTACAAAAATAAATAAGAATCATATAACTTCTTTCTTTAGAAACACAATATCCATGTCATTGGAAGACCATCAGTTCAAATGAATGCCAAAAGAAAACATTTTCTTCACAATTAATTCTACTAAAACATTTAGATACTTGACCAGTTTCAGAAGAAATGCTAAACAGGACATTTGTGAAAATTTTGGATTATCCAATTTTTCTGCGAACGTTTTTTGCTTTTATTATTATTATTATTATTATTATTATTATTATTATTATTATTATTTTTACCGCAGTTACGAATCTTGTACGTCTGCATATATTGTTCAGCATACACCTGGTATTTACAAAGATTAACTCTCTCTAAGCAGTAATATTCTTATTTCAGATATTTTATTTGCAGATGACAATAAATCTGTGCCACAGATCGGTGAATCTTGGGTTATCGTTTTGCATTTGACCATGTATGATATCACTACTCTCTCCGAGCTACATATCTATTTTTAATTCTAGCTCCGCTGACGAAGTCTTATTGACAGAAAGGATCGTTTTCAACATTTTTTTGACTTTTTTTTAAAAAAAACAAAACAATAATTTTGGTATTATATTTACAATAGTTTTATGATTTATGGTCTGTTGATTAAATAATCCGTCATGTAGAACTATAGCTCGCTAAATCATATTGATAGCTTTGCATACTGTCTTCTCCTGATAAACCTTGTATCACCTGCATATGGCGTTTATATTTCACAAATGATCCGATATGACAAGCCGTGTTCAACATATGAACATTTCATAAACAGAGGTAAACTACTTACTGAAAAATTATTTACATCGATATGAATATCGCAAACCGCGTTTGATGTCAACGTTCTACAAATTTTACGGTCGTTATAATAGTCTTGTTTGCAATTATTATATTTCTCTAAGTGAAATGTTGAGCTGCCTGTTCGATAGCGGTTGTTGAGACGTCTGCACGAATTGTGACGAGGATTCGTTCCTCACGACTTTCATTTGGATTTGATCGTGGACTCACGGCGGGTTTGGCTGGCCTACAGGGGATGGTTACTCCTCCATGACACCTGATCCCACCTCTTTCCAGAGGTCCGTGTTTGTCCAATTTTTACCAGATTTGTCTACATACCCTAGACATCCCCAAGATGTATACATCGGTATCAGGTTTTTTTCCATATCTCTTCCACCAATTCACAAACTTTCAGTTGATCAAGGAATTCCATTTGTTTGTTTCCATATTGTTTTCTATACCTTCTTGTTTGAATTACGTATCACGCCACAATCAATAATTTTTCAGTTATATGGTGGCACCCAGTTTTCAATGGCGGAGGAGAGAACCCAGTTACAGTGTTTTTTGAAGAATTTGTCTTTTTGCAAGTTATAATAATTGACATATAATCTCAGAAATCAGTTTAGGATCAAGGTGAGAATCAGTTTAATAGTCTTTTTCATGCGACAAAAATAAAGATTTTACCTAATTTATATAATTGTGACGCAGTTAATTCACGATTTTCTCAACAATAAATCTTTCTTACGAGTTTAAATAGGATTAACTGCGAAGAAACTACATTTATGACTTAAATCTAACTTTCCTCTTTAAACTGTAGTTTCCCCTAGCTAACTGAATGAACTTGGATTAACGCATCTGAATTGCTTAGCCATATGCAACTTGTAGTAATAGGTGTCTCCTGTGGTTCTGAAGAGGTTAAATGATACTTCAATTAATCTAAAGTGAAACACAAGCTTTAGGTTAGCTATAAATAGCTTCATGAGCTTATCGTGCCATTTTGTTTAATTAAAACTATGCATGAAGTTGAATAACTAATGAATCTAAACTTGTGGTTGTTCATGAAGATAAAGATACATTATCTTAGAGGTTCGTATTTCCTACGTCCTCTCTTGAAAAATGTATCTAATTCCTAATCGCATATGTAACGCGACTTTATTAAGTATAACGACCCCTCTAAATCAATACCTACACACAATCTCAATGGCAAGGAGATAGCAGGAACACAGTTCAATTAAAATACCAAATTTAATAAACCTCTTCCCTTACTTTAAGGCATAGCGACAGGAGATCACATATGATACAGAAGGAAATAGGTTATTCTACGTATAACCAATGTTTTATTGCTTCGCTTGAGTTTTGTATGGAATTTAGTCCTCTTGAAATATCTCAAAATTTAAATATATTGAATTATCACCATTTTTCATCATACAAATCCACTTTGAATGATAGCATAAAGCACATAGGGCTCTTAAAATTAATCTGAAATTTGTTTTCCATTGATATTTTCATGCAACAGGGATTATTCGCACGCTGCATATGTTTCCTAACCTAATTGCTCTTGATAATTCATTTAGTTATCAAAATTTATTAATTTTTATTTCAAATTGGCTTCATACTTTATGATTCTATATCAGTTTTTGACAGACTGATGCTGGCTGTTAGTATTCGCCGTCCTGTAACAGATGATCTACCAGTAAGCTGTTCGTTCCACAGTTGGTTATTTACATACTACTTTGGTGAGATGCATCAATGGATGAAATTTTACCTATTCCAAAAGGTTTTGACAACAAGATTATATAGATAGTCTTGAAATGAAACATCATATTTTCTTTTAGATCAGCTTCGTTTCCGTTATAGCTCTGATAATTACGAGAGGCTTCATTTACCAATATTAAAGTTACATTCCGGGGATAAATGTTCAGAAATTAACTTTTTTGTATGCACGTAGTGTTTATTCGCATATACTTTCGTCTTATTTTTAAAGGTATATACTAATTACTTTGTGAGCTAATCACGGGAAATACACAGCAGGAAGATCTAATAATAACCTCTTAAAACAGTTTGGAAATGAGATCTCGAAACCGAGGCATGAAAACCAAACTAAACTGTCCATGACAAATGACCCTATGCTAGAATCAACACATCATATACAAATCTACATAAATCTTACATTAGCCAATGTTGCTTCAATTAAACCTTGTTGAACAGCACATACACTTGGCCTAAATTCTGCCCCCCCCCCAATTTAAGGTATTTTGTTTGATATTCAGTTTCTTCGTACTCGTAGCAAGACGGTCCATGTGGTGATACATGCTCACATCTCGTCGCAACCGTCGGAAATTTGGACAGTTGCTTTTCCTATTTTTTCATTAAACCGCCGGCATAAAGTTGTGTCACATTACGTATGCTGGATATTCTTGTTGATTGGCTGACGGTAAATTGTTCACGACATTTGACATACCATATAAGGAAAAGGCCTACTACTCTTTAGATTGTCAGCCAGTCATATATATGAAATGTCACATCTTTCACCGAAGTATATTTAGAGATTGCCGATTGAATTCCGTTAATACGACGATTTTGTTTTAGAAATTTTTTATTTCCTTCTCTCAGGAGTGTTTTTATTTTAAAGAAAAAGTCTAATGTTACAATAACTGCCCCCGGAATGTGATTTTAATCCCCGGAATGTAGTTTTTATGACACCTAAAATAATGCGATTACTCGAAAACTTGTTTGCATCTAAATGTCAAAGGTATTTTTAGTCGATAGATCAAAGATAAAATTATCATCATCATCATCATCATCATCATCATCATCATCATCAACGACATCATCAAAATAATCATATTTTAACAGTGATGGTTTTAAAACTGATTGATTTCTGACACAATTTCATTATATTTATGGAAAGTCAACGCACATAACATAACTCACATTTTCGCTCCAGTTACAAAAACATTACTATCATAATACGAATTTGTTTAAACATTTATCTGCCGAATATTTATTTATTCTTTCATACTTTTATATACTGACAATGATAATTAATTCTAAATTGCGAAGCAATATTTTGTTTGACACCTGATTATATGGGAGAACCTCTGGATGATTTGTTAAGAGCGTACCCAGATTCTAATTAGGTTCTGATCAAGTTCTAATCAGGTTATAAACAGGTTCTGATCAGGTCCTGATTACGTTCTAATCAGGTTCTCATTCGTTTTTAATCAGGTTCTAATCAGGTTCCGATCAGGTTATGATCAGGTTCTGATCAAGTTCTTATAAGGTTCTGAACAAGTTCTAATTAGATTCTAATAAGGTTCTCCTTTGGTTCTAATCAGGTACAGGTTATTATCTGAAACTTCCATTGCCAAGTGCGCAAAAAAGTTATTTTAGTTGTTTTGGACGAAATTTTCAAGCTCAAGGGTAGAAGGTTAGACACTCTTGACTGCATGTCAAAGAATAAGTCAAATTTTGTGATACTTCAACTTTAAGAAATGAAAATTTTCTGGAGGCCTAAAACAACAAGAATTCAAATTAAACAACCAAATACTTCGACAGACTAAATGATTTAAATGATTAATAAGATTATTTATATGAAAAATGTCACGTAAAAGGACGATGCTCACTTCTCAACATTTTCTATCCGCGCGTCTGGCTTGTCTTTTATCAATATAAAAATCTCGGATACAAAAGTGTAAATCCATAGGCTGTCCAGGACACAGGTACAAATCTGGTTAAATATGGACAAACACGGACCTCTGGAAAACTGGAGGAGGGATCAGGTGCCATGGAGGAGTAAGCATCCCCTGTAGACCGGTAACACGCACCGTGAGTCCACAGTCAAATCAAAATGAAATATATGGGGACCGAATTCTCGTCACAATTCGTACAGACGTCTCGACAACCGCCATCGAACAGACAACTCAACATTTCACTTAGTAAAACAGAGTAATCGCAAACAAGACTATTATACCGAACATAAAATTCACGGACCGTCGACATCAAACGCGGTTTTCGATATCTCTGTGTGAAAAAATTGTCATTGTTACCTCTCTATATGAAATGTTCATATGTTGAATGCAGTCTGGCATATCGGATCATTTGTGAAATATAAACTCCATATGCGGGTGATTGTCGGATATTACTACTTAAGTGTGAAAATTTTACGATGGGAAAGGCGAAATCGTCGCGTTTGTCGTATAGCTTAGTTGTTAACTTTCCGTCTGTGTTTATAATAAGTAAAATGTCTAAGTATGAAGCGTATGGTTGAAGTCATATATATGGCCTTCCACTCTTCCTATATCAATTTTAGTAGTTTTTCACTACCATTCTCTTCATCCATTGCACTCAAAGTATACATTGCTCTTCCACGGGTTGGTGAATAATGGAGGGCACATTTTATTACGATGGAAACATTACATAAAATATAATGCATCATGTGCATTTTGGCAAGTCCTAAATGCAGTGTGCATAGACATGATGCTACTTCATGTCATAGTTATGAAGATTTATAGTACCTGAAGAATGAGTTATATTTGACATCCAATCGACGTCTGACTAGTATGGTTGTTGAATAATAATGCAATCTAGATTTCAATTACACACGATATTCTCGAGTTTTATGACAATTTTCCTTCAAAGACATCAGTGTTTCTGGATTTGTAATCTAGTCTTTAATGTTATACAATAGTTTCTTAATTAAATAGACTTATTATAGTTATCACAGTTTCACACGAATTACATACGGCGCTTTGGAACGAAGAAATACATCGTTTAATATACATAAACCTAGTACCTGGTATTCCGGTACCAGCTGATAATCTTATACTAAAGTAATATTTGGCACTGATAACACTATTATGATTCTAAATTATTCAATAGCTAAGATAGTCATTTTTTACAGTGGATACTCTTAAACGGATTAGGCTACTCATTTAGATTTAATATACTTGTACTATACCACTTTCCCTTTAGAAAATATGTTTAAAATTGGAGCTGATGAAGTCTAATTGACAGAAACGATCGTCTTGAGCATTATAACTTTGGTAATATGTTTATAATATTTATAATAGATTATTGGCATCACATTGCGACGATCATTTATTGGGTCATTCAATCATCAATTTTTTTTCGAAATGACATAGGTCTCAAGGTGTCTAAGGAACCACAATCAATTTCAAATAACCCATATACGGTAATGACGTAATACATTGTTTTGAATACTATCTAATGTATAAAAAATTTCATACCAAAGTATTCATTTTTAGGATGTCCATAAAAAAAGATACAAATCTGGTAAAAATTTGACAAACATGGACCTCTGGAAATCAAGAGGTACGATCAGGTGCCATGGAGAGATAAGCATCCCCTGTTGACCGGTCACACTTGCTGTGACTCCACAGTCAAATCAAAACGAAATAAGTGAGGAACGAATCCTCTTCACAAATGGTACAGATGTCTAAACAATTGCCATCGAACAGGCAATTAAACATCGCACTTAGTGAAACAGAGCAATCGCAAACAAGAATATTATTTCCGAAATTAAAATTTTCAGAATGTTGACATCAAACGCGGTTCCCGATATCCCTGTATCAATACTTTGCTAGTGAGTAGTTTACCTCTGTATATGATATGCTCGTATGTTGATTACGCCATGGCAGATCGTCTCATTTATGAAATATAAACGCCATATGTAGGTGATTCTCGGATATTACTATTATATTACTTAAATGTGGGAAATTTACGATGGGAAGACCCAAATCATCGCGTTTGTCGTATAGCCTAATTGTTAATTTCCTATCTTATAATCAGTAAAATGTCTAAGTATGAAGTGTGTGTGCTAGATTCTGTCGTACCTTTAATTTCAAGATCGACGTGACATATCGCATTGACATATGTATGGACATATTGTCATTATTAATTGACAAAACACCGGTGTTGTAAAAAAAACCTAGAAATATCAAATGACTAGAAATTAATGGCAGAGTAAAAGAATATAGCAAAATCCGTATAACATGTGGAGTCTTGTAACCCCTTTTTTAACCTGGACGAGTTTACATTTTAGGTAATAAAATATAATATTAAAATTATATAGACCATAGTCATCGTTCTTACTTGTCACCATATATAAGAGAGTATCCAGTGATGAATAAAATGTTTTCCCATGCAACTTGTCACAACCGAAAGTGAGTAGAATCATTCGTATGATCAAAAGGTTACTCCTTCCCGTCATTCATATGAATCGGAAAATAACAGTAAACACAGGTGGATACCATTCATTAATTGTATTATTATGACAATATTAAGGATAAGCAAAATGAAGACGTAACAAAGGAAACGCACCCCAAGTCCATTAGAATACGGCACTTTAGATATGTATGACACGCCAAATTCACATTAATAAGGTCAACGACGAGGATTCGTTCCTCACGTATTTCACTTTGATTTGACTGTGGACTCACGGCGGGTGTGACTGGTCGACAAGGAATGCTTACTCCTCCATGGCACCTGGTCCCACTTCTTGATTTCAAGAGGTCCGTATTTGTCCATTTTTTGCCAAATTTGTACAAATATCCTGGACATCCAAATGATTTATACTTTGGTATCCGATATTTTTAATATTCAAACCTAGTTTTCCTCCGTTATACCTAGTTTTCCTCAGTTATACCTAGTTTTTCTCCAGATAAGCCTAGTTTTTGTTAGTAACCCGTATTAACTGGGTATAACTGAGAAAAACTAAGTTTAACTCCTCAAAAAGCAAAATAATGATTTAAAAATTTTAACTGGGAAAAACTAGTTTTAACGGCGCCAAAATCACACAACTGAGTATTTAGTGCAGTTAAACCTAGTTTTTTTTCAGATAAACCTGGTGGGGTTTTTTCTCAAGTTAATGTGGGTTTCCAGAATTACTAGGATTAACTTGAGAAAAGGTAGGTTTAACTCATAACTCACATTAACCGGAGAAAAACTATGTTTACCTGAGAAAAACTATGTTTAACTTATTGATGTGATTTTTGCGTGCCATAGATATGATAACGGTCTCAACATAAAAATCAGTTGCAAATTACAAAACGGGATGGGAACAGATGTGATAGACATATAGTTCATATTAGTATTTCAACCAAGCAATAGGATATCTTGTGAAAAACTAATACCATACTTTGAACGTGCAATATAATTGTTATTTGCATGTACATACAGATGTTAAATAAGACTATAACCTTTTCACCCCTGAATATCTGAATTGTATGCTCTTTCTTCTGTTTATGACCAGCCTATTGTGGTCTGTAGGGTTGAAATGGTTACTTTGTCTGTAATTGTCCTTGAGCTGATCATTGACAGACCTGTACGAATACCTGAATGTCGGATCGGATATGCCGTGCTGGTGAAGATTGCACTTGCTTGGCACAAAATTTACATGAAATTGGTTCATTTTACTCTCATGCATAGGTAACGTATACTATTAAAATCAACCGACATTCTTGAAAAGTTTTAGGTAAATCTTGAGATCAAATCTGTCTGAAACTAAAGTTACAAGGTTAAAATGGCTTTAATGAGCATGTCTATTCATAGAATATCTTCTGAAAAAAAATCAGTTTTGATTATGTGATCACATACGATATTTGAAACTAAAATGGCTTTAATCTCAACAGCATGACTATTTGTAGTGAACTACACACAGAACAAATATCAATTTTGATTATGTGATCACATAGATATTTTCGTTAATCAGAAAATGCAAAACAACTTATTTTGAAATAAGGCAGATTGATAATGCATTTTCACAACGCAATATATTTAACTTGATTTCACTAAAACTGACATAAATCACCCAAATATTGAGAAATAAAAATCTAATTCATGAAAATCTAACGTGGACATAAAAGGCTTATCTTGAGATGTTGACCATACCTTTTATGCGTTGATCTACTTATGTGGCCGTATACCACCCAATGATAGGTCCGCTTGGACAATGTACATGACCACCCCATTCCATGGTAGATCATCAGGGGACAGTGTATAAGACCACCCTATTCCATGGTTGATCTTCTGGGGACAGTGTACATGGCCACCCTATTCCATTGTGGATCATCAGGGGACAGTATACATGGCCACCCTATTCCATGGTAGATCATCTGGCGACAGTGTACATAGCCACCCCATTCCATGATAGATCATCTGGGGACAGTGTACATGACCACCCCATTCCATGGTCGATCATCAGGGAACAGTGTACATGGCCACCCTATTCCATGGTAGATCATCTGGGGACAGTGTACATGGCCACCCTATTCCATGATAGATCATCTGGGGACAGTGTACATGGCCACCCTATTCCATGATAGATCATTTGGGGACAGTGTACATGGCCACCCTATTCCATGGTAGATCTTCTGGGGACAGTGTACATGACCACTCTATTCCATGGTAGATCATCTGGGGACAGTGTACATGGCCACCCTATTCCATGGTAGATCTTCTGGGGACAGTGTACATGACCACTCTATTCCATGGTAGATCATCTGGGGACAGTGTACATGGCCACCCTATTCCATGATAGATCATTTGGGGACAGTGTACATGGCCACCCTATTCCATGGTAGATCTTCTGGGGACAGTGTACATGACCACTCTATTCCATGGTAGATCATCTGGGGACAGTGTACATGGCCACCCTATTCCATGGTAGATCTTCTGGGGACAGTGTACTAGACCACGCCATTTCATTGTAGATCATCTGGGGACAATATACAAGACCGCCCCATTTCATGGTAGATCATCAGGCAACAATGTACTAGACCACCCCATTTCATGATAGATAAATAAATAATAGATAATCTGGGGAATATGTACCAGACCACCATATTTCATGGTAGATCATTAGGGGACAATGTATAAGACAACCCCATTTCATGACAGATCAACTGGAGAAATTGTACTACACCACCCCATTTCATTGTAGATCATCTGGGAAAAATGTACTAGACCACCCTATTTCATGGTAGATCAACTGAGGATAATGTACTAGACCACCCAATGTTATGGTTTGTCATCTGGGGACAATATACAAGAGCACCCCATTTCCTGATAGATAAATAATTGATAATTTACAATGACCACTCCATCTCCTGGTAGATTCACAGAAAACCATATACAAGACCACCTCATTTCATGATAGATCCACAAAAGACATTGCACAAGACCACCCCATTTGCTGATAGATCCACAGAGGACAGTGTACAAGACCACCCCATTTCCTGATAGATCCACAGAGGACAGTGTACAAGACCACTTCCATTTTCTGATAAATCCACGAAGATGCACAGCAGTATCTGTTGCTAGTTCCTGGTATTTCGATACCAGCTGATAATCTTAAACTAAAGTAATATTTCGCACTGATAGCACCATTTAAAATTCTAAATTCTTCTAAAACTAAGATAGACATCTTTTTATAGTGGTTACTCTTAGACGGATTTTGGCTATACGTTTAGACTTATTGTTTGGCCTTGTCTGATACCACTTTTTTAGAAAATTTATTTTAAAATTGGAGCTCAACAGATGAAGTCTAATTGACAGAAACGATGGTCTTGAGCATTATAACTTTGGTATTATGTTTATAATATTTATAACCACTAGGCCTTATCCACTGCTGGTGGACCATTTGAGTCCCCGAGGGTATACATAAACCTAGTACCTGGTATTTCGGTACCAGCTGTATACATAAACCTAGTACTTGGTATTTCGGTACCAGCTGTTCTTATAATAAAGTAATATTTGGCACTGTTGTATTATACCACTTTTCCTTTAGAAAATAAACATATATTTTAAATTGGAGCTCAACTGATGGAGTCTAATTGACAGAAACTATCGACTTGAGCATTATAACTTTGGTAATGTTTATAATATTTGTTTTAAGATCTAAATCTTTATCAATAACGTTTTATTTACATGAGCTCAATCCTCTGATCTGGCTAAACTTTTACTAACCCTTTATACTGATCGAAAGCAGTCTTTTTCTGTGGTTTTTCACCAATTTACCCTATATGTAAACCTTGTGAGACACGAATGCACTTAGCTAATGTGGGCGGTTGTCATTTATTTTATTACATCAGAAAAAGCATCATGTCATGCTGTTAATCTGTAGTACTAAATGCTGTAAATATAGTGTGTAATGAAAACTATCTTGACATAAAAATAAATGCATGAGGTATGAATGTTATTCAATATATTAATTCTCATAATATCTGACTTCCATCATAAATACTCTACCAATATTTGCTAATTTGTTCATTCCTCTATATAATCTCATTATTTATACGTTTAATCCTTAATGTAATCATTTGATTTTGATATTTAAATAATTATTTTATTTTTGAAAAATGAACTCTATAAGCTTATGGCACTCGGTGTATTTCACGATTCATGCTTTGGTATAATCCCTTTTTATATTATATTGTATATCTTTATGTAATTTGAGATGATTGATCTTGTAGTAAAGTTTTTCACTTTATTTGCGAAGAGCCGAAGCTCTTTATATTACTGAATGCTATATACGAGTATTATCTCGCGGGTTGTAATTTTCACATTTTCCTGTCTCCTCTCACGATCGCGGTTTGTTGAATTGGCGGATCGGGAATAGCATAAATCTAGCACCAGGTCATGTAATATATTACATTTATATTTTTATTGAACATACATTTACTTAGTGAATTATTTTGTCCCTGTATAGTAAATGATCGTTGACAACAAAATTATGTTTATGAACATAGAATTGCTATTGCGTAACAATTGATTTCGATATGATTTCTTGCAGTAAATATCCTCATGCACGATATCATATTGGTTTAACCACATGTTCAGCAGAAATGAATATAAGTTTTTGTACAACAGAAGAAACATTTTAAAATTTCATCTATAATGATTTGGTTTATTCTTCCGAATACCTAGTTTGTATGGGTAGAGTGGCGATGTTCCCTTTTAGAACATAAGTTTTAGAACATATTTGAATAATAGCCTTTCTACGGCATTCTCGCAAAAACTACAATTGTAAGGTCATAGAGTGGCGAATGAAAGCTAAAACAGGTTACGTGACATTAAATCATAGACGTCTGACAAATAGTGCGTATTAGTTGGAATTCAAGATCTTTAGCCTTGTATACATCACGGCAACACTCTATTATATTCATGCAGAATGCGTGTGTTTGGCACTGAACGGCGCACAAGTTGGTTAAACAAATTGTCATTAAGTAAGATGCATTCCACCGTCGTAATACCACGGTCCGGAATTGATGTGCTCTTTACTACCCGTGGTCTCATGCGACCGAAATCTTTCGTAGGTAATGAATAATAATAAAGAGTAGGTGCTGTCCGATTTATCCAATCACAGTAGATGTGATGGACAATGGAAGTTATCGCATAGTCTGTTGACCCAATACAATTCTGAAATTGCTTAAAATCCTTGATCTGATTGGTTGACGAATGCGAGCACCGTTTACTCGCATTGGCTGAGGCTTCACGAATAATGAAAATATGTACGAGATATTTCACTCGCATGAGACCACGGGTAAGAAAGAGCATAGCGATTCCGGACCGTGGTTTTACGATGATATATGCATACTCGCGACTACACACCACAGTGATAGATAGCTTGGTAGTGAGATGTCATTCCGTTATAATTGTTTCATGTGACACTACTTTTATTTTCATATTTACAGACAATTTCATTAATTAAGATTTTATTCACATATTGTCATCCACACGATCAAAACAATATTCTTGCATATTTTATGTTCTTGGAAAATGCATGATACGTTCGACGTAACTAAATCAATTGAAAACAATATATATAACGAACCTTCAGTCGGACATTTTTCTTCATGATTTTTATGGCTTATATACATTTTTATCTTAGCCGCTTTAATGATCTAGCACACCTTTGCTTCTTATTTGGTTATTCCTTTTTTAGATGATGCAATAAATTTGTATGCAGTATATTGAAACTTAATGGTAGAGAGTTGATCTAATGAATTTCTCTGAGAGGACATGGTGATCACATGTTAAGACACGCCCATAATTTTGTGCCTTGGACTCATACAGTCACTGTTTTATATTTTATAAAATGTTCATTTTATACAGTGGATACCTCTTAGATGGATTTGGCAATACATTTAGATTTATTACTTGGCCTTGCATGATATCACTGAATTTTCTTTCGGATATATGCATTTATATCAAATTCGAGCTCAACTGATGAAATCTTATTGATAGAAACAATAATTTGGAGCATTTGATTTTTGGTGTATTCTGTAAAACTATAAATTTGGTATTGCTAATATTTGTTACAAAATAAATTTGATTTGCACATTTAGACAAAGCATAGAGTAAAGACAATTTTATGGATCTGAAACGCATTGATCAATACTCGTTTGTCGGTCTAAGTGTAATTATGGTTTTTTTCTCTCTTTTCAGCCTCAATCTAAATATGCCGCAGGACGATCGGAGCAAACAGGAAAGCGATGGGGTAATTACAATGACCTGAACATAATGTGTATAAATACAACCGAGTTTTAACAATAAAGAGAATTTAAAACAGTAATCACTAAGCCTTTGTTCTAAACCTGATCGTTCAAGACCGTTGTATAATGGAAACATCAATCGAAACAAATTTTACTTTTTGAAGGTAATATTGTGCTACAGAGTCTAATGTTTTGTGTTGAATCATTTTATTATCAAGCAGATACATAAAAGTTCTGATATAAACGGAAAACCTTATTATCCATCAAAGAATCTTCTATAACTTAAACAACATCACATTTTTATTTTATCAAAACTTTACCATTTCTAATTTGTGGAGAGTCTTTTATATACATGGTGACTCCATTAAAAATCATGTGTCAATCAATTATGACATTTATTTTCAAATTTAATATCGCATTCCTCGGAATGATCACAGGAAAGTTGTCACTTCAACAAGCTATACCATTAGTCATTAGTTAACCTCACACTATATCGCGTGAAAGACATAAACAAATTTACACATCTATGTTCAGACTTCTGTAAATACATTTTGTTTATTCCACCTCTTTTGAGCATCGGTGTGGTCTGTTGACATGATTTATGACTTATTATTAGAACGACAATTCCCATTAAACATATTTCAAGTCCATTCAATACAGCTGAGGTCTAGAAACTATTGTATTTGGGGGCTGTACCCAACCACGTAAACATATGATTTTATGAGGTTCAGCTGGGACGACTTAAATCTTGTACCATCAGACACTTTCTCTACACAATGAATCATGACGAACCTCAATCATACGTTTCCAGACAGTGTATATTGTCTTTCAAGCCCAACTACACGACAGGTAAAACTTTTGTGATGGAAAAAATAATCTTGCGATATCCATGTGGCAGTCAACTCATGGATGTTTATTGATATCTACTCTGTTTAAATGAATTGCGTCATGGAAAATAAATATCATTAACAATACCAAAATTATTGTTTTAAAAAAGAGGTAAAAAGAAATTCTCAAAACAATCGTTTCTGTGAATACGACTTAATCAGTTGCTTTTAAAATAAATATATATTTCCGAAAGAAAAAGTGTGACCATACAAGCCCAAATACTAAGTCTAAATGTGTTACCAAATCCGTCAATTAACGGTAACCACTGTAAAAATGAATATCAGTTAAAATCATAGGAACAATGTTTTATTGATTTTGTTTTGGAGATTATTAATAAAATCGGGGATAATAGTATAATAGTTTATATAATGTTGTGAAATAACATAGACCTTCACCAAAACAGGGAAAAAATCCCCATTTCCAAGCTCCCCATTAATATAATAAATACGTTTTATTCATACCATAAAGAATAATATCCATTTTGTTTCGAGTTTTACCAGGGACATTTTCCTTATAAAATAATTATTAATATATTTTTCAGAGAAGCCATTCATACTTTCAGTTGACTATATTAGTTGAGAAAAATCAAACTTAGTCAATAAATTACATGTTTGATATACACGCACTCCTTGCACATACACACACAAGCATAAACATACACACATACACACACACATACACACACACACACACACACACACACACACACATATATATATATATATATATATATATATATATATATATATATATATATATATATATATATATATATATATATATATATATATATATATATATATATTCCATATCTCCTGATTACTTTTTTCGTAACGTAACATACAATTATACTTTCAACAAAAGTATTATTTACGTTAAATTGGTATATATATATATATATATATATATATATATATATATATATATATATATATATATATATATATATATATATATATATATGCATCAGATATTGTCAAATAGAGTAACTTTATTACTCAACAAATGTAAATGTGTACGTAAAAGGTACCCTTTGACAGAATTCCTTATTATATTCATCTGTTTTATCCTACAATGTTTCTAATAACAGACAAATTACAATTCATTAAATTGTTTCGTATAGTGCATACCCAGTTAAGAATCACATGGTGTAGATTTAACATCTAAGACGGTTAGAAATTTGTTTGAATTTGATTATATCAACCCCAATTTATAGCACCTCAGTGATTTAGATGTGATTTTTATGTTCAATGAATAAAGGTGATGCATCTCTGTATGATGTAACAAGTAATTACCAAAATATAATTTCATTCGAAAAAATAGACTTTTCTGTCTGAAATATGTGTTGGAGCAGGTTCTAGACCAACAGAGTATTATGCATTGTCTCTGTAGGTTATTTTCCCCCTCTACGTCCTAGATGACCAAAAAGGAGCACTTGTCTATGTACCTTTCTCAATTGGGAGAAACTTTTATCATCACAATTATTTTGATTATTAGGATATGAACGGAACGTGTTTCTGTATCTGAGGAACTATTTGCGAGGAATGAACTGTACACAGTAATATTTCTCCCACGATAGTCTGTCATCATCACCTTCCTTCATTTACACCAAAGCCCTCTTACCTTTCATTTATCTTATTCATTTTATTATTATTATTATTATTATTAATATTAATATTATTATTATTTTTATATTATTATTATTATTATTATCATTATTATTATTATTATTATTATTATTATTATTATTATATTATTATAATTATTATTATTATTATTATTATTATTAGCATTATTATTATTATTATTATTAATTATCATTATTTCATTATCGTCATTATAATAATAATACTAATACTAGTACTACTAGTACTACTACTACTATTACTACTATTACTACTACTACTACTACTACTACTACTACTAATAATAATAATAATAATAATAATAATAATAATAATAATAAATGACAATATTAAACACTATAATCTGTCCCTTGTTTTACACCTGAGCAATAAAGCAATCCATTCTTAAATGAATTATCTCTAAATACATATTCTTGGCATAAAAGATTTAATTTTCTTTTCGCATGGTATTTCAAAATATTAAAATAGTATATATATTTATTGCAAGACGTATAAATAATAAAAATGACGAACGTTTGAACTTCTTTAATATTTTGTTAGTCGTTTCGATCATTAAAATTGAATTCTGAATCAAAATTATTTTCTTTCTAGTTTTGTTTATGATGTAAAGGATACAAAAATGTACAGCGAAATTGAAAGCATGAGTTCTACCTCCCATACGAGCCCCTTAACAATCTGTATCAATATTGATGTCAACACCAGAATTAATAACGGAGTTGACAAAACAAGAAATAGCAGTAATTTAGTGATAAAGATATCCCACTAAGTTACAGGTATTCAACGTGTCAACATTGTCTCAATTCTTCTCGAGTCTTAAATGCAGAAAAATTTAACTTAAATGATCATAAAAATGTCAATTCTTTTGTGGCGAAAATACCAACATCCCAGAGCGCGGACCACATCTGTATTTTATGTTACAGTTTACTGCTCTGCTTGAAAATATTAAACACTTTGCCAGGTGCCTCAACATCGCGGCTATTGTTATAAACTTTTGATAAATGTCATCGATCAAAACTGTAAAAATAGTTCTCTTTCCATGTTAATGATATAATTTATGATTTATAAAACAGTTTGTATCTTCTTTATTCACAACATACGTCATCAGGTTCCACTCAACGTGTTCAATAGAATCATTTCTGACATATGAAATTGCTGGTATGGAATTTGGACAAATTAGGGTTCTGATGTAAATTCCACATATTATTTTAGATCGAGGGGGAAAACATATCAAAGATATATAAAATACAACACAACAGATGTTAATGACGATAATTTTAAGCACACACACACACACACACACACACACACACACACACACACACACTATTTTATACAATGGTTATTCTATTATACATTATATATATATATATATATATGTATGTGTGTGTGTGTGTGTGTGTGTGTGTGTGTGTGTGTGTGTGTGTGTGTGTGGTATTAAATTCCTTCTGTTCCTCGGCAACAGCAATATTCGAAAAAAATCTTCTTGCGATGTTAAAGTATGTACAAGTTATATACTTATTCATGTAAAATTAACCATGCTAAATTGTGACATTTTTATGACATTTGATTTCAATGTTCACTATTTACCACAAATATTCATATATATATATATATATATATATATATATATATATATATATATATATATATATATATATATATATATATATATATATATATATATGTGTGTGTGTGTGTGTGTGTGTGTGTGTGTGTGTGTGTTTATGGTTGTGTGTGTTTGTATGTGTGTGTGTGTCAAACATCCAATTGATTGACTAACTTTGATTTTTCTCAACTTATATAGTCAACTTAAAGTATGAATGGCTATTATGGATATTATTCTTTTTGGTATGAACATTTTCAGGTTCTTCTGTACGTAAGACACAAGGTTAGTATAAGAAATAAACGGCAATATTATATATATTATCCCTGATAAAACTAGAAACAAAATGGCGATATTATATATATTATATCATATATATTAACGTATAATGAAAACAAACGTTTTCCTTTTGAAGCTCACAATTTATATCGTACATATACTTACACCACAAACCTTTGACATTTCTATTAGATACAATGGGTGTAAAAACTAAATATTATCGTTAAGATGGTCAATAAAATGATATCTATTAGAAATACATTTTTATACATTTAATCTGAATCTTTACCAACTGAAATGATATTAAATAGGTATAAGATTTGTTCATGTTGATGGTACGACTAAAACAAAGTCTACCTAAAAGGCTTATCATATCACCAGTACCCTGAACATCCTTAAGATTAATACTTTGGTATATGAGATATGTATATATTACAGTTACTGTCATTAATAATAATAATAATAATAATAATAATGATAATAATAATAATAATAATAATAAAATAATAATAATAATAATAATAATAATAATAATAATAATAATATTAATAATAATAATAACAATAATAATAATAATAATAATAATAATAAAAATAATAATAATATAATACTAAAATTAATAATAATAGTTATAATCATCATCATCATCACTAAAATTTTATACATAGAATTTTTAAGCAAGTGTAATAAAAAAATAATACCAAAGTTATAGTTTTGCAAAGAAAGAGTAAATAAATGCTCAAGACGATCGTTACTGTCAATGAAATGTCATCAGCAGGGCTTGGATTTAAAATACAATGTACATAGAAGATAGACCTAATATTTATGATAGAACTGTTATATTTAATTTTTAATTAACGCAGTGGTGTTACCAGTATGATATTAGAGAAGGGGAGGTAAGTCGTACTGGTCACTTGGACAAAATGAACTTCCTAATAACACATGCTACTTTGTAATCCTTATTCACCAGGTTTGACAAAAGAAATATGAGTATTTCCCTAAATCTGATTAATTAAGTTTTAAAAATACATGAATAAAATAGATAAGCAATAAGTTCAAGTTTGATACTTTGAATTAGTAATCAAATTTTCAATTGTTGAAAAGAATTTTTCCAGGGCAAAATTGAAAAAAAATTACAGATTATACAGTGCTTCTGAAAATTATATAAAACAGGATAAAAGATTTAATAGTTTATGACAAAATATTACAAAAGCACCCAAACAATATATTAGTGTCCGGTTACCCTACCAGTGTAATGTATTTCATTTATCAATGTGGATCAAATATCACCCGGATAAAAATTGCTTCAGGAAAAAAGTTTCTCGGTATAAATTTAATCAAATTATGGTATTGATATTGGGACTCCAGAAGCAAATAAAAATAATCTCATTTTCCCCAAAGTAAAATATTAGTAATTCTTCGTTTGCTAATTTCAAGTATAAAAATATTTTACTGCAGGAAATTAATATACGGGATTTATTGTAAAAACGTGTGAAAAGTATCTTTTAAAAATATATTTCATATCATTTATCAAAAGTTTGCTTTTCACATCTAAAGCTATTCCCGTTCCTTCAACTTGTTTCTTTTACTGTTTAAAAACCAATTTTGATTTACGGGCATTCAAAATTAAAATATATACATACATCTGTATATATTTCCAGTATTGCATTAACGTCATTTTTCACGGCCGTAATTGCAATATAACGTTGTGATATTATCACCAATAAATACCCGTTTCAATGTCATTTTTATTTCAAAATGAGGCAATCCATCATCATTAGAAAAATATATACGCCTGAAAGTAGGAAAATAACCACTATATACGTTATCGTGTTTTATTCGATGAAACACCTGTTTTACCTGAAGAAATATTTTAAGAATCTATTTAATATAACTAAAAAGAAACAAACTTATTTCTCCCACAGAGCACACCTGTACATGTTAAGAGAAATGCATCATTATCAATTTCAAATCACAGTCTCTTAACAAGATATAAATTATCAACTTAGCAATATCTGACATTTACTATGTACCCTCTATATTTAGGCTTCGATTTTGTAAAACTGCACGGGTGGTCAGCGATGCCTAAGCAATCATCCGTTGGCTTTTAATTTAATGGTAAAATGTCTTACATTCCACAAGATTTGCTAATGCAAAATCATTTCAAATAAAGCGAATAAGTGCCATGAAAATGTTCCCCTTGCAGGTTGATCGATGTTTAAATGCAAAAGGAAACAAAGGTAAAACACAGCTTTGGTTGATTTTATATAATAAAATTTCATTTTGTGAGTTTGTGAATTATCCATCAAAGCATTTGCAGTGGCAAACAAAACATATCAAAGACAAACTGGTAATCCCACATCATTCATTAAAAGATGATATTAAACTTTACAGTTACATTACATGCAAACACACAATAGACCATGACTTGGACCATGTGGTGCACTTTATGTAAAAAGTATGTGTTAAATACAGAGATAAATCATTTTAACAGTATTGTGAATTTTTGAGAGGTCATGACTCTTCCACGGGACTGCGCACTATCTACATTTTAATAGACAGAGTCAATAAACCAACATTTCTTATACTAAATATGTTTTCTGTGTTTACGAACTAATTCCAGAAAAATTAATGTTGATCATCTCTCTCTCTCTCTCTCTCTCTCTCTCTCTCTCTCTCTCTCTCTCTCTCTCTCTCTCTCTCTCTCTCTCTCTCTCTCTCTCTCTCTCTCTCTCTCTCTCTCTCTTCTTTATCATTACTATTAAATTCCCTACACCATCTGTCCTTGCTGATTATACAAATTAAAAGATTTTTTAGATTATAGTTAAACACAATGAGTTTCTTTTAAGTCATCTGCGACATCAAAACGACTGAGCCACATTTATTTTTTCGAACAATCCGGGGTCCATTAGTTCTTTTTGCGCTCAAAAGTTACACTGTTAGATAACCATATGACTCATTTTCTTACAATGTATATTAATCAGAATACAAACAAATATTTCAATATTCGTCTCAGATTTGTGATAAAATATTAACTTGGTCATCGTATAATACGAATTTGGACGAAGCTGAGTAATGCAGTCCAGATGCAGTGCGGGATAATGGTTTTACATGACCTTTTATTGAATCAATTCTGCAAAAACTTTTCAACAATCGTGTTGACACTTATATTTAAATAATAACTCGATTTTTGATGGTAACAAGGCGTATCTTTACACCTAATATTCTGTAAATGTATGTAATAGTCGTTCAATGTGATACTTTGTTCTAAGATGTCAAGCAAGGACATTTGGGGTATATAAAGTATATCACAGTAATATGATCTACACGTGCTTTGATAAGCAGTGCAATATAATAATTTGTCGTTTGTAACATGTGTACAAGATGGTGATGATTCGACAGAAAAAACATAACACCAAAATTACAAATTGAGCGAATAAACAAACAAATGAATATAAAAACAACTGTTCAGGTCACCAATATACAAAATATTGAATATTGATTTTGTTTTCATATCCACTGATAGCATTTCAATTTTAAGCGGTTCGATTTCCAAGCACAATGATGCAATTCTAATTTTAGAAAAGTTCATCGAAGTGCAATATTTTATATTTAAATTTAGTAAAATTCGGTGCAAATTAGTCAAAATTTATTTTTTATCCACACTCATTCATTACAGCTACAGAACTTTAGTGGTTTAAGTTTCAGCGTGAGTCTCTATGTTCAGTTCACATTAAACTGATTAGAACTAAACTTCACAGATTGTGTACAGATTTCTTCTGCATAAATCAGTATTATATAGATTTAGGTGGCTTACATATGATTTTCGTCATTTACTGGGGATTTCATGTTTGTAATTTTACATCATATAAATACTAATAAATTAAGCTTTACCTATATATATGAATATGTCAGCTTGCGGATATAACAAATCAGTGCAACACAGAAATGTTACCGATGTTTGTTTATTTGTTTGTTAACGTCTGGATTACCCCTGACTCGTGTTTGTCCAATATTCACTAAATTTGTATATGTATCGTAGACATTTTGTATATTAATGCTTTGATATCTGAGATTTTAATATTTGTTTACTATTATTATTGTTTCTTTTAATGTCTGTATGTTTCTCCGCATGTGCAAATGTGTTACTCTGCAATGGATTAAGGTATACATTTAAGTTATTTTGTGATCTTGTATGATATCCCTTTCTGCTTCGGAACTCTACATTTATTTCAAATTCGAGGTCAACTGATGACGTCTAATTGTCCGAATCGACCATAATTTTTTTTTTTTTTTTTTTTTTGTCTTTTTATATTGCAAAACTCTAACTTTGGTACTACGTTTATGATATTTATTAAGGTGCATGTACTCAGTAATGTTTGTGAAAACAACAGGAGCTACGTCATTCCTCAAATATCAACTTTAATCTACACCTGAATATCAAATAACTTAGAAAATTGACCCGACGTAATAAATGAAAGAACGTGTCTTTTTCAGTATTCAACAACGAACCTCTAAAATAACCACAGTTTCAGATTAATAAGTTAATAAGTTATAAATTTCCGATAGAAGAATATAAATCAGTGAAAAATCAATTGAGCAGCTTGCATGTCGCTTCCATGCTATTTAGGGTTCTACGTTAAAACACTTACTGTTCTTTTTACCTTAGCATTATTTTATTTATTTTATCATATCATTTGACCCCGTTTATAGATAAGTATTATAAGCTTTCAGTATTTTTCTTATTTTGGGGATTCTGGGACGGAATGATAAGAGTATCGCGTTTGGAATCAGTATCTTTGCTCTGGTAAGAAGAGACCCACATGAACCTTAGATGATCTGTTCTCACGTTTGTTAGTTTACTAATGGCTTTTCCTCGGTCACAATGTAACCGGTTGTATTTAAAGAGGCGTTAGCTGTGTTTACAAAAACAAAATAAAAACAAATCTACTTCTGATAATTGTACTTGATCTAGAATATCAAATAAGAGCTATATACAGGCACAAAAATCTTATATTCCTATATCTTTTGTGAATATAAGGTAAGGTCTAGTGTGGTATGCATATATAAATAGTCAGATTGAATTAATCATTTGCATATGAATAATTGCCAAACTGGGTTTTTCAAGCAATTTTCACAAAATATATAGGAATTTAAAAATGTACGTTTCTTTATTTTTATTGTATATTAATTAAAAAGGTAAACGTCTAATGTCCCCCAATGAACATGAAAAAGACAATAATGAAAGTATAAAAAGATAGAATTAAATATAATATGGATAATTTACCCAGCGAAAATTTGGAAAGACTGCTGCAGATTTAGATCTACAATTTATAAGAATGGGAAAACACACAATGATTGCAGAATAAAGCCAAATAAATTAGACGATTTATTTAAATAAAATACCATCAAATTAATGTTTTCCCCGGTGTACTTATAACAAGGTTATGCAAATATATTTTCTACCAAATGAATCGGAGAAACAAGGTGGTTTTAATGGACACATTTTGAAACATAAAAATAAAGATAGTATGAGCTTAAAGATTTCAACGCAGATATATTATAAACGAATCAGGCGTGGTGGCGGTAAAAATAGACAAAATTCCTCTTAATGACTGAAACTGTGCTCCAGATTGCCATGACGCAAAACAAAAACGCAGTACCTAAGCACAGAAATAGACTTTGATTTTTCACACTGTTCAAAGCCCAAATTTATTGAGGAGCTTAATTTGCCAAGATTCAAAATAACACTGTTTTGACACTAATTGATGAGGCGTTGTAACAGTCAATCTGAGAACTACGTAATTAAGAATAAAATAAAAGTACATTTATGTTATTGCGCAACATCTCTGTAAATACACAAAATAACGTTGACAGCCACACACACACACACACACACACACACACACACACACACATATATATATATATATATATATATATATATATATATATATATATATATATATATATATATAGATAGATAGATAGATAGATAGATAGATAGATAGATAGATATTTACAAATGCAATATATCCACAGAGAAAAAAGTATGCGTAATGTGTATACAATATGTGTATATATGTGTGCCTAGGTGTGTACGTGTGTGCGTGCGTCTGCCTGTTTGTCCGTCTGTCTATATGTATGTGTGTCTGTCTGTCAGTCTATATATCTATCGGTTTGTCTGTCTATATGTGTGTCGGTGTATATGTGTCTGTGTATGTGTGTCTATCTGTATGCATGTCTATCCGTCTGTATGTCTGTGTATGTGTCTCAGGGTGTTTACGAGTGCTGACATTTCACTAACTATTTTGTGTTCTTTTGTCACGAGTTGATAGTCATTATTTATTTTTACAATGTCAAGATCTACATCCGGTCCGTCTTACCTACCACCGCTTACATCGACCTTACTTGATGATATGATGACAACCCATATCGACACCTTTATGTCAAAACATGTAAACATCATGTAGTCTAAAGATGTCGACAATATCATATATATTTTATCTCTGATGACAGGTGCTAGCATCAGATTGTAAAGCTTTGATACATGATTCTATCGTATGACTAATACATTACACAAAAACGATTACAACGTAGCTAATTTTATTACGATACACCGATACTTAATAGTCGTTCACATGAAATCTGAACAGTACAGAACCCAAAGATTAGTGTATCTTTGACCCCTGTGTCAGGACAAAGGTGGTTTTTTACCTTTGTATCTAGGCAATACACTGATATATGGAAATAACATGTATATGCTGAAAAAACCTGGTACAGCGTATTACTTTATACATGTCGCTTGGTTTTCCATATCAAGGTAATAATTGACAAAAAGAACAACAGATATAAATTATCATTGAGATCAATTTAGATTTAACCTTATTTGTGCCTTAGCTGTGTTTTTGTTTTCAAACAAAAATCTGTCCTTCTTTACTACTTCGATTGATATACGATATAAAACGAGATAAACACAGGCATAAATTTTCTCAAATTTTATATATTATGTAAAAATTGCTTGAGAAAGCCAGATTGACATTTATTCACATGCAGTTGATTAATTCAACCTAACTATTTTATGTGATTGCCACACTGGACCTGACCTACATATTCACCAAATAGGAAGGAATATGAGATTTTTATACCTGTGTTTAGCTCTTGTTTGTTATTAGACATCAAGCAGAAGTATTAAAATTAGAAACAAAAATCGAAATTGGAATGAAAAAACTGATGGCCATTTAATTATACAGATTGACACCCAGTATAATTATAGGATATCATATGAATTAAATGGAGTTTAATAATAATAATAATAATAATAATAATAATAATAATAATAATAATAATCATAATCATAATAATGATAATAATAATAATAATAATGATAATAATAATAATAATAATAATAATAATAATAATAATAATAATAATAATGATAATAATAATAATAATAATAATAATAATAATAATAATAATAATATTATTAATAATAATAATAATAATAATAATAATAATAATAATAATGACAACAACCATAATAATAATAAGAAAGATGAAATGAAAACTGTAATTACTATGAGGATAAAAGATGAAATTTAACTGTTAGTACTGTCAGGAACAAAGATGAAATGTAAACTGTGATTACTGTGAGGAACAAAGATGAAAGTTAAACTGTAATTACTGTCAGGAACAAAGATGAAATATAAACTGTAATTACTGATAGGAACAAAGATGAAATATAAATTGTAATTACTGTCAGGAACAAAGATGAAATATAAACTGTAATTACTGTCAGGAACAAAGATGACATATAAACTGTAATTACTGTCAGGAACAAAGATGAAATGTAAACTGTAATTACTGATAGGAACGAAGATGAAATGTACACTGTAATTACTGTCAGGAACAAAGATGAAATATAAACTGTAATTACTGTCAGGAACAAAGATGACATATAAACTGCAATTACTGTCAGGAACAAAGATGAAATGTAAACTGTAATTACTGTCAGGAACAAAGATGAAAAATAAACTGTAATTACTGTCAGGAACAAAGGTGACATATAAACTGCAATTACTGTCAGGAACAAAGATGAAATATAAACTGTATTTACCGTCAGGAACAAAGATGACATATAAACTGTAATTACTGTCAGGAACAAAGATGAAATATAAACTGTAATTACTGTCAGGAACAAAGATGACATATAAACTGTAATTACTGTCAGGAACAAAGATGAAATGTACACTGTAATTACTGTCAGGAACAAAGATGACATATAAACTGTAATTACTGTCAGGAACAAAGATGAAATGTAAACTGTAATTACTGTCGGGAACAAAGATGAAATGTAAACTGTAATTACCGTCAGGAACAAAGATGAAATGTACACTGTAATTACTGTCGGGAACAAAGAAAAAATATAAACTGTAATTACTGTCAGGAACAAAGATGAAATGTAAACTGTAATTACTATCGGGAACAAAGATGAAATGTAAACTGTAATTACTGTCAGGAACAAAGATGAAATGTAAACTGTAATTACTGTCAGGAACAAAGATGAAATGTAAACTGTATTTACTGATAGGAACGAAGATGAAATGTAAACTGTAATTACTGTCAGGAACAAAGATGAAATATAAACTGTAATTACTGTCAGGAACAAAAATGAAATGTAAAATATCTTTGCAAATAATTAATACGAATCTATTTATAGCATAAAGCAGGTCGCATATCGCGGAACTGATAAGTGAGTATGTGTATATTTGTGGCTTTTTTGAAGAGCTCACTTACATGAAATCAAGAGAGCAAGTGTATATAAAATGTCACAAATATATTAAAACATAATTCATATGACAACAAAGAATTTAAAGGTTTTATCAAGAGAATCATTTTTAATCATAGATTCAAAGGAATCACCTATCAGAAGATTCTGAAGACAATAAATGATCAATCAATATATTATCAATTATAGTATATAATCAATCAATATATCATCAATTAGTATATTATCAATCAAAAGTTTTGGTTACGAAATAGAAATCACAGATACCTAAATATTAACGGCACAGAAGAAAACATACAAATCTAGTAAAACATCGGACAGTCAGGGACCTCCAAAACTTAAGAGATGGAATCATGTGTAATTGAGGAGAGAACACACCTTGTTGACCAGAAACACTCGTCGAAAGTCCAAAGACATACAAATGGAAAATGAAAAGGAGTAAATCATCGTCGCAATCATTGTAGATTATTTAACAATGACTATCGAACAAGTAACTCAACATTTCATATATAATATAAAAAACACAGATATCAAGGTATTAGGCATCAGGAGGTTCCAAAGACAGCATACGAATTTGGTATACATTTAGAGATAATAATTAATATGTAACAATTACAGATAGCAAGGTATGAACAATAAGGAGGTTCAAAAGACAGTACTGTAAACGTTGAAATTTACACGTGGGGAATTTAACACTAAATTCACGAAGAAGAGTTGTTTCGTATAAATTACCCCTCGCGTACCAGTCACACAGTGAACTATCGTTTAATAATAACTGCTCACAATAAGTTGTGATGTCGCTTAAAACCAAACCACGCGTATGGTTTGCATGGGGAAATCGCGTAATTGACAACACGTAAAAATTGCCCATGATTCAAGTATACGAATTTGATTTACAATTCTTGATACTAATTAGAATTTGACAATCACACATAGCAAATTATTTACCGACATTATGTTCAAAAGACAGTATATATATTTGCTGTACTACTACTGATCTAATTACAATATTCAGAATATAAATTGCTTTATTTCGCTATATTCGCGGTTAAAGAAAATTCCACGAATTTCAATCCCCGTGAATGAATTCCTTTCAGAAAAACGCGAAATTTTATCACCGTAAAATTCAGCACCTATACAGTATACAACAACTGATACACATTACAATAACAAAAATCACTGAAACCACGGCATCAACTGACACGGGGATCATGAGACAATTTACATAAACGGTATACAACTAGTGTTTGTTTGTTTGTTTGTTCGTTTGTTGTTGTTTAACGTCCCACTCAAGAATATTTCACTCATATGGAGACGTCACCAAATGCCGGTGAAGGGCTTCAAATTTTGGCCTATGCTCGGCACTTACGGCCATTGAGCAGTGAGAGGGTTCTTTAACGTGCCGACACCTACTGTGACACGGGACCTCCAATTTTTACTGTCTCATCCGAAAGACAGGAAACCAACCTGCCGCCGGTGGGACTCGAACTCACGACCTCACGATCCAGAGTCGAGCGAGCTACCGACTGAGCCAGGCCGGCTCGTATACAACTAGTGATACAAATTAATCGAAACAATACATAAATTTGGTATACAATAAGTGATACAAAGTACAGGAGCAAAAACATAGTTGCTATGCAATTAGTGATACAAGTTACAATATAGATAACACAGAAGGTTTTAATTGTCAGGAGGTACAGGAGACAATGTACATAATAGCTATACTAATAATTGTACCAATTTCAAGAGACAGTACATGAAATTTTGATTACTGCTAGTGAAAGTACTGGAGAATATAAATTTGGTATATTATAAATGTCATAAATTGGTCAATAGGGGATGCTTACTCCTCTATGGCACCCGATCCCACCTCTGTATTTCCAGAAGTCCGTGTTTATCCAATATCACCAGATTTGTTTATGTATCCTGGATATCCTGAAGATTCATACTTTGGTATCTGAGATATCAGATACTAATTACAATAGGGAATGCATACATTTGGTATACTATTCAGTGGTACTAATTACAGTGTCCACTACATTCATCTGGTATACTATTTACTTCTACTAATTACAGTAGCCAGTACATATATATGGTATACTATTCAGTGGTACTAAATACAGTATCCAGTGCACGCATTTGATATAGTATTTAGTGGTTCTAGATACAGTATCCAGTACACACATTTGGTATACTATTCAGTTGTACTAATTACAGTTTCCAGTACATAATACATCTGGTATACTATTCAGTAGTACTAATTACAGTGTCCACTACATTCATCTGGTATACTATTTACTCCTACTAATTACAGTAGCCAGTACATATATCTGGTATACTATTCAGTGGTACTAATTACAGTGTCCAGTATATTCATCTGGTATACTATTCAGTAGTACTAATTACAGTGTCCACTACATTCATCTGGTATACTATTTACTCCTACTAATTACAGTAGCCAGTACATATATCTGGTATACTATTCAGTGGTACTAATTACAGTGTCCAGTATATTCATCTGGTATACTATTCAGTAGTACTAATTACAGTGTCCACTACATTCATCTGGTATACTATTTACTCCTACTAATTACAGTAGCCAGTACATATATCTGGTATACTATTCAGTGGTACTAATTACAGTGTCCAGTATATTCATCTGGTATACTATTTAGTGCTACTAATTACAGTTTCCAGTATATAATACATTTGGTATACTATTTAGTGGTACTAATTACAGTAGCCGGCACATACATTTGGTATACTATTCAGTGGTACTAATTACAGTGTCTAGTACATTCATCTGGTATACTATTTAGTGCTACTAATTACAGTATCCAGTACATACATCTGGTATACTATTTAGTGCTACTAATTACAGTATCCAGTACATACATTTGGTAAACTATTTAGTGGTACCTATTTCAGTATCCAGTACATACATTTGGTATACTATACAGGGGTACTAATTACAGGAGCCATTGCTAACAGTTGGATTACTAATTTCAATATTTCAATTACAGTAATTCCGATAAATAAATGCATCAATGAATGAATATCATAATTATTATCATTATCATTACCATCATCGTTTCTCTAAAATCATGCGGATTAAAGTTATTTGATTCATTTCAAGTGTGGTATTATTCATGTATTTCTGTAACATGTTTTTGGATATTTTTTTTCTTGGTGTCATATAACTTAGGAATGCATTGAGGTCTAAACAATTTGGTCATCTTCAGATACTTTTGATATCCGAGATAGCAGAGCTTCAGTACATTCTCAGACTTAAGTGCCTTTGTGCTGTTTCTATCTTTGTGATATTCCAAATACCTGAAGAAGACTGGGCGTGGTACTGACATGATAATGTAAAACAGATATATCTCAGACGTAACATTGATACATTATACGGTTACCCAATGTACCCGGTGAACGGGTGTGGTTGAGTAATTGAGAGACAAATAAAGATATTCTTTTATACAATCGCATATTTATGTATTGTTTTTTGTGAATTATGTCAGACTGGAGAAAACTCCATACACTGACGGGCAGTTGCCATGGTATCGTATAAAACCAATTTAGCATATAATAAACCCCAGAAAGTATTTTTATACTACTCCATGTTACCAGATACGAATGACTTAGTTCCATAGCAAAATGAAGATCATCTTAAAATGGTCATTTATTACTGTAATTCAATGTACGATGTTTATAAAGATTGAATGTTTTTAGGGAGACCGAAAACAGATCAGCGTCAAAAGAGATCAAAATATCCAATGTACATTACATAACCAATCGTTACACATAACATTTTACAAAGCTAGAAAAACGCAAAATATAATAAAAAATATAAATATCATATCCCAGACATGTTGCAATATCATGAAAACCAAACAGATGTTACAATGGTTAAACCAAAACTTTTGAACTCAGGGAATTAAAAATGTTACAGATAATCATATATGCAAGAAGTGGTAACTTAATAAATCGTATTGATACGGATTAGCTTCATGATGATGATGATGATGATGATGATGATGATTATTATAATCGTAAAGTTGCTACATGGTCATGACTTGAGAACAAAACTTAAGACGTCTATCGTGAAGATATAGACTGTCAGAATGATAAGTAGACTAGGTGCATCAAGGTAAATGGGGACGTTGGAAAAATACAATGCTTGCTCTACTACCTGAAATATATACCTCATTCTATGAACTTTGTGACCTATCCTTAACGTGATGTTAATCGAGATTAGACAATCACGTCCCATATCAGTTAACTGGAACATATTGGGGTATCTATCATAGTTATCATGCAAATCATTTTATTTGAAGCAATTAAAATCGTCGTATCATGATAAATTATATATAAATATATAATGACTTAATGGATATCTTCGACAATTTTCAATATTTCCACAAAAATAACTTTTTATGTTAAAAATAGATAAAGTCAGGTCATTATCAAAACATAATTATGATGTTAAAGGTGATAATTCTTTATAATAATGACAGAATTATTCATAGTTATTATTATAATATGGTAAAAATATGGTAATAATAATAATAATAATAATAATAATAACAATAATTATTATTATTATTATTTTATTATGTTGTTGTTGTTGCTATCATCATTGAAAATCTTAATTAAGATGTGGAATTCTCAAATTTCATAACACAGAATTAATTGCCAAGTGTAATTATGAGTACGATAAAATGCATTATAAAATGAATTACATGTACCAATATAAAAATTGTTTCTTACCTGATGCGGGTGATCACAACGAGAACCAACAATCAATTGTCGGAGTTTACACTTATTACAAATATATATGTATATCAAACAGTTAGCTTTTGTAATTTTGTATCTACCAAAATCGCGCGGGGTTTGGAATCTCCTCCTCTTGAGAAAAGCTTGATATATAACTTTCCAATCAATGATTTCGAAAAAAATGATGTTAGCCAATCGTCGTATTATTTCATTTCTTACCCATACCTTGTGTACCCAGGCACCTGCACGATGTGATCTTGTTACAAGTATTATGAAAAGCTCGTAAATATGATAAGCTTAAATATATTTACAAAGGTGACAAGAAAATGAACTATTTACATAAACGTAATACAGCATTTACTTCTTCCACCTAAGTAACATACATTGCAAACATAGAAAATACTTAAATTCTGGTATTTATAACGAATGGAACCATGTAAAACTATTATAAATATATTATAAACATAATACTAAAGCTATAGGTTAGCAAAAAGAGTGACAGTTCGGCGACAGTGGTCCCTGGACTGAATCAGTCAGTCAGTGATGACAAAGGCCGACAGGTCAAACCCGAACCATAGTCGGATGAGTTTGTAAGCGTCTTGTTACCTCTGTGTTTACGCTTTATATGTATATTATTTATTTACACATCGTTTCGTGGATGCAAAGCTCAAATATCACTACAACATTGAACATTTACCACGGACCTTGGGTCACCAAAGATGATATTTGTGCAAATAAATCATAGATCAAGCACAAATTTCAGTATTTATGTTTCAATCTATGATTTATTTTCCAAGATAGCATCCTTCGTGACCTAAGGTCCATAGTAAATGTTTTAAGTTGCAGTGATATTTGTGTTTTGTATATCTAGCTCTCTGCACTAAATCTATCTTCTAATCCATTGTCATTTACATAGAATAATACAATTCACCTTTATTTCAAAGACTGGGTTTTTATGTTCGGAACCCTAAAGACCGCTATTGAAATACTCATTTCCGTGAATGCCTAGATGGTCGAGCGGTTATGGTGTAGTGCATGGTGGTCACCAGGCTGTTTGAACCCATCCAGGGCATAGTGCGTTTATAGGTGTCTTTGTAGTGTTGTTGGTTTAAGTGCTTTATATATATATATATATATATATATATATATATATATATATATATATATATATTATTTATATATATATTTATATATATATATATATATATATATATATATATATATATATATATATATATATATATATATATATATAAACCCTATAAAACCCAAGGCTTGCCGAGGGTTTTACAGGATTTTGTGAACCCGAGGATGGAATAAACGTATATCTAATGACAGCATATGGAAGTGTATTTTTCTCTTACACATTTTTATAAATACAAGCAACAGTAGGTCATATTTAGGTCAAACGGTAAAATGAACTAATATCACGCAAGAGAAAATAGTGCAAAACCCAACTTTTAAAATATACATTTTAGCATTAATGTAATTTAACAATCAAGCTTAGATAGATCAAACAAAATGTTATTCATCCTAGAGACATAAGTGGAATTGAGTTCACACATTCAATTCGGTAAGTGACGTCACATCATACGTGTGCAATGAAACGTTGGTCAGCGATTTGTTGTGAAAGTGGGTTAACATTTGATCACTGTCTGAATAATATATTACGCCCGGTGTCTTTAGATCTGGGCATTGTTTGTGATGTTGATGTTATTTGTACAATTATTAAAGAAGCAGTTGCTAAGTTAGAAATTTTTTTTTTCAGGAAAGTGTGTAATAACCATGAAACGATTGTATACCATAAAACATCACCCAACACTACGATTTATCGTCGAAAACTTTGTGTAGATGCAATATAATCATCAATAATTTTAGTGTTCACATGGAGACTGAAACAAGATATGACGTCTGATTACTTTCCGATCATTTTCATAGAATTGCACGAGATTTGCTGGTTGAGTGAAGTTACAAGGAAAACTTGCACCCGAAACGAATCGTACCAAGACAAAAACTTAGACCGACTGAATGACAAACCTTACCCAACAATCAATAGAAGAATTCTTTTGTACTACCACATTGTGATATCACATACATGTTTAAAACAATGACGCCATACTATTGATGGCATTCTATGATAAAAATGTAGAGAATGTGTATGCAGCAGTTATATACAAATTAAAATGTCTAAGAGTGTGTACTCTTAGATAGATTTGGCAATACAGTTAGGTTTATTATTTCGCCTTGTATGATACCACTACTTTTTTCTGAAATATACATCGATCATTTAAACTTATCTGTCGAACTGATGAAGTCTTATTGACAGAAACGGTCGTATTGAGCATGTGTATTGCCCTTTTTAGTAAAACTATAACTCTGGTGTTATTAATAATACTTAAACGTTTTCGCATTTCTATTGTTTATATATAATTACATGTATCTCTATTTAATTAATTTTCATTTTATTTGACCGAGAGGTTTTTTTTTTCGTGTACATTTGATAAGGTACCGCTGACTAATGACGTCACAGTAAGCACACAAAACCCGATCCGGCGGTAGACGTTTGAAACGTTGCAAACGTCCATCTCCATGAAATTTGTATTATGTAGAGAATATTTAAAATCTTATTCAACAACTCCAGTAAGATATTATTCTTTTATTCAGCCCAAAGTTTAAAATTTAAGTTAAGTAATCCTATTTTCGAAGTGAGTTGCACGGACAGTAGTGACTTCGATCTACACTTCAGTTGTTGTTATTGTTGTATCCCACTCAAGACTCTTTCACTCATATAGCGATGTCACCAAATGCCTGTAAAAGGCTTCAAAGTTTGGACTATGCTCGGCACTTACGGCCATTGAGCAGTGAGGGTTCTTTACCGTGCCAATACCTACTCAGTAAGTACTGTGACACCGATGTTATTTTTTGTCAGGTTGTAAATTTTCTATTTACACCCATCCAGTAAATTCTAATGACACTGGACCTCGGTTTTTACTCTCTTCATTGGTACCGTTATAAACATTTTCAAAAACGCATGTCTACGAACTTTCCGATGTGAGGTCGGTATGAATATTGCCCACAATATCATTTGTTGTTTTTTTTTTATACATGCCCACTAATATTATTTATTGTTTTCAAATTCGTAGAACTTTTATACATGTCAATTTGTGCAACTGTAATTAACGAGAACTTTGTATCTTTATGTACGGGTATTTTATCTCTTAAAGAAAAAATCACTCCCTAGCCGACGCTAATTCTGCTTTAAGGTATGCGTTTTCCTGTTGTCGATTTTATGCACTGAAATTTTGATATTTGAGAAGGTTGGCGATTAACTAAATAATGAATTATAACAGTACATCATGACGACATGAGATTATGTAGCCGCGAAGGCAGGCTACCGATGACAGAACTTGACAGAAGCCGTGATATATCAGTGGTTCAGCCTCGAAAGCTTAGGCCACTACATTCTTCTTTAAATGTAAATGCTAGATATATTGTGAGCATTGTATCATTCACATAATTATGAAGTGAAAGTGACGGACCGACCTGTATGCTTTGTCCGGATAACCGGACATTGAACATGCTGAAGCGTGGTGAAATGCAATAGGCCTACTGCCAATATCAAAGTCATTAGATTAGGCTAGAGTTTAGACTAACATATAATTCTATATGACGTTGAAATGTTTCAGTGTAGTACACGTAATTATTTACAGAATGTGACGACCGGTTATATATATATATATATATATATATATATATATATATATATATATATATATATATATATATATATATATATATATATATATATATTTGGTTATTATAAATATTAACTTAAACACATTGTTGTGGGTATTATAAATAGTAACTTAAACACATTGTCATGGTTACGGTAAATAGTTACTTCGACACACTGTCATGGTTACTGTAGATAGTTACTTAAACATATTTAATGGTTACTGTATAAATAGTTACTTACACATTTTGTCATGGTTACTGTAAATAGTTACTTAGAGTAGAAAGGAAGAAGTACCAATATTATTGATCTCAACATAAAGAACATTTCAAACAGGATAGTACCAGGTGTCCAGAAGCACTCAGCGTCCTCTGCCAGAATGCCATACCCGTCACAAATGCTACAAGGAAACCTCTCGAGGTCCGTGGAAAAGTCAAGTTTGGTGAAAATGTATAAACATATTGCCATGGTAAATAGTTACTTTAACAATTTGCCATGCTTACTGTATTTTTGAACATTAAAAAATCTATGTATAAATCCCTAGGATGTCCAGGATAGAGGCACAAATCTGGGACAAACATGGATCACTTGCAATCAAGAGGCGGGATCAGGTGCCATGGAGGAGCAAACAGTTCCAGTCGACCGGTCACACCCGCCGTGAGTCTACAGTCAAATCAAATTGAAATACGTAAGAAATGATTTCTCGTCACAATTGGTGCAGACGTCTCAACAACCGCCATAGAACAGGCAACTCAACACGGTTTTCGATATCCCTGTGTCAATAGTTTGTACGTGAGTAGATTACCTGTGTATATGAAATGTTCACTGAAGTGAAACTGTACCATTTGTGACGAGGATTCGTTTGATTTGACTATGGAAACAAGGCTGGTGTACCGGTGCTTACTACAACTTTATGGCACCTGATCCCAGAGGTCCGTGTTTGTCCATTTTTTTTTCCAGATTTGTACCTAAATCCTGGACATCCTATAGATTTATACTTTTGTATCTGAGATTATATATATATACACACTGAGTGCGTTCAAACGACTAATTCGATCTCTCTTGGACTGTAACATGGAACTTCCACGTATCATAGCAATGCTGTCATACAAAATCCGGGATCTTGCCTGTGTCTAGTCACAGATAATATATCTTAAATACAATACCAGGGACGGGGAACTCCACAATGCATCTGTGCAAAGGCATGGACGGAAATTGTATAATATATTTGCTTAAAAACCAGGATATATCTTGTCTATAACAAAAATAGCAGCTCGGAAACAGGAATATATTTTATATGAAAGATAATATTGCTCACAGACGGGAATAGATATGGTCTGAAACAAAACATATCTGACTAATACAGGAATATATTTGGTCTGAAAAACATAACAGAGACAGGAACTGATCTGGTCTGAAATAAGATATATTGTACAGAAATACATGTAGAAATATATTGCTGTTCAAAAGAGATGTATTTTAGGTACAGTTACATTTATATTAATTAGAAAGGTAAAACATACTATAAATGTTATTATAGTAGAAAGATGACAATGCACCGTAAAGATAAATGTGGAATGCAGTGATACGATAACATGTAATTTGATAATACAATAACGATAAACAGTCGAATTGATAACACCATTAAAACCAAAAGAAATTAATTTTCTTATAACACATCTGCAAAATAATAAAATGATTTGATTGCCCAATTGTGTGGTATAATACTGGCTAAAATAGGTAATTTCTTTTGTATCAAATAGAAAAATACATATGTAACTCATAAAACAATGCATTTTATTCAAAAATGATGCCATTGCATTAAATAACTAAGGGAACTAGGTATTTTAGTCTATCAAGCCATTGGCAAGTTCATGAGATGGTGTAAATACACAAATATATATATATATATATACAATCAATAAAATACAAGGCATGCGCTAAGTTGACGTATTGACACCTGTAAGGAAATCTAAAAATCTTACGAAAATGTAAATGGGCAAACACGTACTACTAAATGGAAGAGTGGACAGTTATGGATCTTCTGAGAAGTTGTCATTGGAATCCCGTTCTACTAATCTGTAAGTACACCTTGGCCATTGTAAAACATAAATCCGTGGTCAGATGAGATACAATTAAAAAGTTTAATGATGTACGACAGTCTGAAGCAGTTATAGTTTTTCCAAACAATATTGCTACGCAGGGCAGGGCAGCACTGTACAGAAAGTCATGAAGTTTAATATTTAAGTTATAGTTTTGCAAAAAAAGGCTCAAAACAAATGATGAAGACGATCATTTCTGTCAATAACATTTTATACGCTGAGTTCGAATTTAAAAGATACACAGTTCCAAACCCGCAATCGGTGTTATGGCCGAATAATAAACCTAAATGTTTTGCTGAATCCATCTAACAGTAGCTGTAAAAAGATGAGTATTCTAGCAATGGATGACTTAAGAATTTAAACAGTGCTACCCGTAGGAAATATAACTTAAATAGAATCAACTGGTTCCAAAATACCAAGTACTATATTAATGTATACCCTCGGATACACAAACGGCCGGGTCAACCAGCAGTGGCAAAAGCAAAAAGGACGAAAACAAAACATCAGTTAAATTTAACGTTTCGGAGACGATGCTAAGGATTTGTTTAATAGCTAAGTTAATTCGAAGTTTTAGTTGATTTCGTGCATTTAAAAAAACTTTCTTTCTTTTTTGGAACTCTTTCGTGTTATATCAAACATTTTATAGTAAAGTTTGAAAACGTATCCCATGGCTGCCAAATTATGACTCTTTGGAGCCAAACATCTCTATCTTATATTTTAAAGGTGAATTATACGATTCAGCATGTCATGTATTTATTCTAATATTTCACGGTTGATTGATCATCAAACTGTGACATGCTCAGCGACCTCACATCATTGACTTAATGATAACACTGCTGACAAACAACCGTGGAATCACTTCCCGACACGGATCAGGTTTGAATCTGCAGCCAAATACGGAACCGGATCGGCGACATTTGAATCGGGTTCTAAAGATTCATTCAATACAGTAAGTGTAGAAGCCACAAGGGTACTTTACTGCCTTGTATCTCTTATTCACTTGTCTTTTGAGCTTCAATCTTAAGTGCTTTTTGACTTGATTAAAAGACTCTATGTTGGTTTTACTACATTTCAGTTACAAATTTGTTAATGTTTATAGAAAACAACCATAACTACCCATTATCCATGTGTCTTTTAAATGTGCGTGCCGCTGACTGTGTGATAAAAGCTATTACATAAAATCACAATTGTATTATCTTCCAAGCAGAATACTAAATTACATATCTGACTATTAGGTTCGAGATTAGATATAAAAGGTACTTTCCTAATATTACTATCTTTGTTAAGTTGTAGTAACGCCTTTGCTGTGGTATGCATACTCATAGATGTAGAATTTTACTTTTTTGAAATGAATTCATGAAATACAACTAGGGATAAAAATGTCCTACTTATTCATGTGTACAATAATGACTTTTTAAACTCAAGCCAGGACTATCGGGGCATTCCTGACAGATTTTGTTACATTTGAGCTGTTTTTGCCATACGAAGACGGTACTGGATAGTAATTCTTTTGATGTATTCCTTACCAAATATGACTACTACTTGCTACCTGGCTACAGGTAGAAATATTTCAGTTACAGAGAACATAAATAGGTCTTTATGTAAAGGTCGATACCGAGAAGGTGTGCGTGTATAATTATTTTAAGCATTACGGTGAAACATTTCCAATATTATGGAAATTTTACACATATATTTCAATTCCCTTTCTGGTGCAATATTTAAAGGAAAGTACTCTCAAAACGATGTTTTGTGAATTTTAACCCGAATTCCATGCTTTTCCGAAATAATTTTGCGTAAACTAACGATATATATTAATATACACATGAGCCAGGGAATGGACGAGAAAAGGGTCTTTAGAACAATGGGGGCTTGCTATTTTTATGTTTTCAGAAACTTTAACATACGTTGAACTTAAATATTTATTAGAATGAGCGCAGGTACAAGTAACTATTTTTGTGTCTGGCGTGAAAAATCTATAAAATAAATTACATTGGATGATACTCTCTCTCTATCTCTCTCTCTCTCTCTCTCTCTCTCTCTAACTATATATATATATATATATATATATATATATATATATATATATATATATATATATATATATATATATATATATATATATATATCTGACAATTCACGCTTTTGTTGAGTATATTTATGGATGTGTTTGAGTAATTTTGAACAACTGAGATGTTACTATATATCATATTGAGAGAGTTTGACTTTTGTTCGGTCTCTATCACTTACATAGTACATAAAATATAATAAAAAACCAGAAAGGAAATATAAGAAAAAGGACAAAACAAGTTCTTTGTGAAACTGATTCCTGTCCATCAAATACAAAATTGACAGTTTGTAATCAATATACAGTGATCCCTTTCGCAATATATAAAGATATACAGATGAATTACGCTTTTGAGTAAATGTTACCTTACAAATATAAACAGGTCAATATACTTAATGTAAATATATACTAAAAATGTAATTAAACATACCTCTATCTTTGGGAAATCTTGATGTTTTAGATCCTGGGTCGAGATCTAAATGGCAAGTTTATTTAATCCTTTTTCGTATATACATTAGTACAATCTTCATCTTCTTTCAAGTCACTCTCATAGTTTTCTGATTTATATGCATGTCATTCCAGTTTAATTTTATATCAATTCATTCCAAGTAGCCGTATCACTGTTATGTATGAAAAGTTCACAATTTTGAAAAAACTAATTAAGACTTTGTTTAATTCTTCAATAAAAATTTTCTTCAAATTTTCCTTTTTATTAATGCCGATTGACAGATTTGTCCTATTAATCTCCGAGGCTTACTTCAAACTTTGGATATCAAATACTAACCAAAGCCGTAACATGTAGGAGGCAATGGTTTCCATTCGTCCAGACGATCATTGGTTCTATAGTTTTGCTTGGTTACCAAGTGATAGACAATGGGACTTCGTTAAATATTGCTGATAAAATGATATTAAATACGAAAGACGAAGATAGAAGAGTATTAAACGCAATAAATCACAATTATCAGTTAGCAAGCTGTCCAAACTTCAGTAGCAGTGCTTGCCGTAGGTACCCGGTCAAATCTTAAATCTTCAGATTTTTTATTTTTTGTTTTTTGCATACGAGTTCTTCTGCATTTATAAGTTATGTTTGTTATACCCTGTGCAATGCAGTGTGTGTAAATGCTTCAAAATATCGGTAACGACATTGTTATATCAAAACGAAAGGATACGTCTCTTTATTTCATATCGTAATTTAGTCACCACCTAAATAAAGCATGGTTCATGACTTGGCAAATAAGATAATGCGATTTAATTTCATTTTCGTACGAAGATTTCTGAGGTGTTTCGAAGAGTATCATTCATTTTGAGACCACCCAGCAATAGATATGGTTTTAGTGAAAAGGAATCGGTGATGCTTTGATATCGAATACAAGCCTGTGTGTAACAAGGCCACAGCTTAGTTTGTTTTATTTTATGCAACTGTATACTCTCAATACCCGTATTTGAGATACCTAAAATATGACGGGAAATATGTTATCCCGGTTTTCAATCAATTGACGCCCTTAATGCCAAAATGTATACGTGGATAATTATTTGATTTTAAAGACCATTTCATGGCAAAATGTAGTCTAAAGCTGATACTTAAAGCCATATGATTCATTTTAATTATTTTTTATGGAAACTGAATAATAATAAATACTGATAAATATCAACTATATACGTGGCGTACCTTAAAGTATTTGTTATCTAGAAATTGAAATTCCTTTCGTGTTTTACAATGTTATTTTATACTAATTTGTTTTGCCGTATTGAATTATGTACATATAATGTATTCAAACTTTCGCTTACTTTAAAATGATGTAAGAAATTTCCATCATTATCTTATTTAGATGTAATGGAGTGTTAATAGTCAAGTAGGTGAATCACATGAATGAAATATTTATGATGGATTACTGGAAATTGTAAGTCCATAATAACAATTCAATTCACTTAAGTGTATATTAAAATGATTTATGGATAACGATGAAAATAGGTAAAATGGAAGCATGTCTAGTTTTCTTTTTATTTCCTGACGAAATTTTGTTTTATTTACTTCAAGAACGGAATTAGTATATTTTGGAGAAGAAATCAAAATTGATTTTATAATGATAATACTTAGCTAACGGATTGGTTAATTATTATTATTATTATTATTATTATTATTATTATTATTATTATTATTATTATTATTATTATTATTATTATTATTCCAACCAGCATCTTTTCTCTAAAATCATACAGATCAAAATAACTTGATTGACTTCACAAATCTCGTCGAGACATATTGTTATGGATCCTTTCTTTTCATTTTCTTCTTCTTCTTCTTCTTCTTCTTCGTTCTAAAATTGTTCAAGATATCTTCTCCAAAGATTAAGTGACTCAGACAGAACCTAAAGCCCCTCCTGCCTTTTCCGGTTGGATTGACGGGCAGACCGACAGCCGGATTGACTCAAACTAAACCTAAAGACCCTCCCGCCTTTTCATCAGTACGGAACTGATAAATTGAACTTGATGAACTTCTGTGAGAAGCAAACAGTATATTCTGCGTTGCTTCTTAATGTGTATTTGTGATCTACATCACATTGACACCTTTTCAGTAGGCCTATACGATGGGGCCAATTTTAATGATAATGGGAAATTCTGAAAAAGCACCTTCGATCTACTACAAGTGAACTAGCAAACTAGCCCTATAATCTTAGCGGATAGTATAGTTACCTTAAATTTTCTTGATATATCGACTAACCCCCCCCCCCAAAAAAAAAAAAAAATTAATAATAATAATAATAATAATAATATATCGAGAAACCCCAATAAAGTACCAAAAAGCCCCCAAAAATAACCAAAATGTCTCGAATGTATACTGAACAACCGCTATCAAATTACAACAATATTATAACATTAAAGAAATGAATCGCAAATAATCCATCTTACTCCTATTCTATCAATTTTAATTTATTTGTTCAATCATTCATTCATCCATTTATTCTCACTTCTCATATGATAAGCAATCCTTCAACTTTTGTACTGTTGGTTTTTCTGTTCTTATGACCCCCCCCCCCCCCCCCCCCCCCCCCCCCCCCCCCCCCCCCCCCCCCCCCCCCCCCCCCCCCCCCCCCCCCCCCCCCCCCCCCCCCCCCCCCCCCCCCCCCCCCCCCCCCCCCCGTGAGAACAGTTAATTTCACTTACGACTGTAAGAAGTTATTTTAGGTGTAAATGTGGGTATGTATTTCTAGATCTGGTAAAATGACTTATTTTAGAGGAATTTAGACATTTTCATAACCATGCAGCCAGGAGGGTTGTGGTTTGGTCTTGAACAGTACTGTAAAGCGACTTTGATGTAAAAAGGTCACCCGACTTGCTAGATGGGTATTTATTTTTCAGTACTGCGGTGTATTATACTAATGACAGTACTACAGGATGTGTAAGTATTAGATCTGGTACTTTTGGGGGGACATTTCGGTAGTTAAACCCATAATTTGATTAGTTCCCAGGGATGTTCTGACAACTTGTCCACTCTTGATATAAACACATCATGTAGGATGTCTGCAAGCAATTTTACGTGGAACACTTTTAATCGATATTGCTGGAAATGGAAGTAACAGTAGTAGTAGTAATAGTAGTAGTAGCAGCAATAGTAGTAGTAATAGTAGAAGTAGTAGTAGTAGTAGTAGTAGTAGTAGTAGTAGAAGCAGTAGAAGTAGTAGTAGAAGTAGTAGTGGTAGTGGTAGTAGTATTGGTAGTAGTTGTAATAGTAATAGTAGTAGTAGTAGTAGCAGTAGAAGCAGTAGTAGAAGTAGTGGTGGTAGCGGTAGTAGTATTGGTAGTAGTAGTAGTAGTAGGAGTAGTAGTAGTAGTAGTAGTTGCTTCTGTTGTTGTTGTTGTCGTCGTTGTCGTCGTCGTCGTCGTTGTTGTTGTGATGTTGGCGTTGTAGTAATAACTCTATAAGGCCTAAAAATAATAGTGATAGTTCATGAATTATCTTTATAATAGCAGTAGCCCAATGCACACAGAAGTCACGTGAATATTTACTTCCGGGGCGCTTACTTGATGGTATATTTGGCATTTGTAAATATTTGTTTTCGATACAGTGAACACATTGCAAATATGTAACTCGCTCAAATGGCATTCACCATTTCTTTTCTTATATACCATTCATGGATATAAACCAATATATAACTTTATGTTGATATCAGCTCGAAAACTCAAATTATTTAACGCGAGGTGTGACTGGTGACACTGACGCCGACGCAAGACGACGAACAAAGAGATCTATAAAGTAATTCAGCTTGTATGGGAGTCAGCTGTTCCTTACGAATGTTAAGAAGGCGTGGAATGATGTAGAAACTTCACTTTCCAATGTCTAACCATTACATGTCCTTTAAGTAGTACTATCCTTTCGGCACGTGTACATGGTGTGTATGTCTCTCAAACGATCTGATTGATCAACTTACGATCATTTTATATAAAGAGGTGAACTATTTCGTGGTAAGTTCTTGCCACGAGGATACGATATCTTATGTGATTCAAGTCGCCATTTCGCAGAGTATATTTGCAAACTGCTCCAAGGCAATATCGGTCGGTAATGGATCCTCATTCCTCAGTCACACCTGATCCCACTTCTACATTTTCCATTACTGACTAGTTTGTATGCTGTTTAGGACTTTCTTATGATTAACGCTTTTTTAATGTGTTTTATATTTCATATTTAATATTTAGCCAGTTTCTTATATATCTACAATACTGTTATAATTTATGTGGTGTCATGAAGTCTCCGGAATATTACCAACATCCCTGCCTCTTATCACCGTGGTTCCGACCTAGTTTAGACCTTAATGCTAATTAACGGCGAGCTTGTTTACAAGCAATAGATGATTTCTGGTTAAAACGTCACTTAAATGTTTCCTACGAATATAATGACTCTAACTTAAAATTTCAGTGGAAGAAGATGACGTTTGGTTAAAATGTCACCTAATGTCAGTCATTTAAGGGGAGGCAGATGATGTCTGGTTTTAATGTCACTTGATTGTTCCCAACCAATACAATTACTTTACCTTCGGTCATGAGGAAGGGGAGGAAGATGATGTCTGGTGAAGATATCACTTGATTGTTACCCACCAATACAATTATTTTACCTTCAGTCATTTAAGGGGAGGAAGATGATGTCTGGTTTAAATGTGACTTGTTTGTTACCCACCAATACAGTTACTCTACCTTCTGTCATTTAAGGGGAGAAAATTGATGTCTGGTTAAAATGTCACTTGATTGTTACCCACCAATACAATTATTTTACCTTCAGTCATTTAAGGGGAGGGAAATGATGTCTGGTTTTAATGTCACTTGATTGTTCCCAACCAATACAATTACTTTACCTTCTGTCATTTAAGGGGAGAAAGTTGATGTCTGGTGAAGATGTCACTTGATTGTTTCCCACCGATACAATTACTCTACCTTCAGTTATTTAAGGGGAGGGAGATGATGTCTGGTTTTAATGTCACTTGATTGTTCCCAACCAATACAATTACTTTACCTTCGGTCATTTAAGGGGAGGAAGATGATGTCTGGTGAAGATGTCACTTGATTGTTTCCCACCGATACAATTACTCTACCTTCAGTTATTTAAGGGAAGGTTAATAATATGTTTTAACATACTGTTTCCTTCACCACTAAAGACTGACTGCCGCCGTATATATTTTAATAGTATCGCGTGTTTGTTGTAAATCACAAATGAAATGTGTGTATTGTCTTCTTGTATACATTTGTTCAGTACAAATTTATTTGTGTAATGTTAAAGGGATATGCATACTCACCTTTACAATGAATCTAACTTCATTCATTTTTTAAAGAGATGAAAAATACTAAGCTAATTACATATCGTTTTGATCTGTTTCTTTGTTCGTGCGGGGCGGGCTTCGTTCGGAGACTGTTGGGTCGGAGGAAGAAAGGGCTGGCAGTGTCCTTTGGTTTCACCTTTTGATGTGTCGGCGGCGTTTTGTCAATTGATGGTGACAAATTCCATTACATTTGTCAGTGCGATATATCCCAACGAACTAGAAATTAAAGATACAACAAAATCAAGCACACTGGCTTCATACTTCGAACTTTTACTTACTACAGACACAGACGGGAAAATGGCAACTAGACTATACGACAAACGCGACGATTTCGGCTGTCCCATCATAATTTTTCTACATTTAATTAGTAGTATCCCACAGTCACCCGTATATGGAATTTATATTTCACAAATGATCCGATTTGCCGGGGCGTGTTAAATATATGAACATTTCATGTCCATGTCCTTCATAATAAGACCATTTTTGAAATCCAATTTGTCGTATTTTCACGGACTTTGAGTTTCGATTACCCAATTGTACTTGTTCATTTTTACTTCTGAAATTTTCTAATGTGCCACTGTTTACAAAATATCTACAGTTATCATTTTCTTTATTATGTTGACCTTATTAAATATCATATATATATATATATATATATATATATATATATATATATATATATATATATATATATATATATATATGTTATATGTAGAATCCATCTATATATGTGTAGCAACGTGTGTATTCTATACTTGTCATGGAGTTTTTAAGATTTTTAAGTGTATCCTCGTCACATTTGGTACAGACGTCTCAACAACCGCCAACGAAAAGGCAACTCAACATTTCACTTAGTGAAACAGAGTAGTCGCAAACAACACTATTATACCGACCTTAAAATTTGCGGAACGTTGACAATAAACGCGGTTTTCGATATCCCTGTGTCAATAATTTGTCAGTGAATTTGAATATTTATAACGTAGTTTTCAATTTTAGGTCAATAAACTATAAACTGTACAATTACTGATTAGCAATTCTGATGGGAGAGTCTTGCAAATTTTGTCAAGTCAGATTATTTATTTTCATTACGTCTCAAGACATATTTACTTTTAATCTTTTTAGGGACAGATTATCTTTTCAGTTTCTTTGCCTTTGTGATCAAGATTGAAGTATAACGTAGTGGCAGATCTAGACATGTTCAATGGATTAATATAAATTTATACCATTCAGAACTCGGTTACTGCGCATGAGATTAATCAACACGCATCTGTTAGTGGTTTTAACAGCACCCAGAAATGTAACTATGCCTCCAACTGCTAATATATCACATTGATTATACATCTCAAAAGAAGATTATCTCAGCACAGATTATACATGTGAAATAAATGTTAGGGGTATGCTCACCCGGAATCTTTTTATTATTTTTTACAAGGCATGAAAGGCTATTTTTGGCTTCCAGAAAGTAATTTGTGGCATCTTTATTCAACAAAAATACTCAATTGACAAACTAATTAACTCTGACAACAAAGGGAAATTTAGCAGATATAAGCTGTATGCTCCATTGTTGATTTGATTTAACTCGTACAAAGTTGGAAAAGTCAAGAATTGAAAAGGAAAAAATAAAGTTGGAAATTCCAAGAAAAAAGTAGGAGAAACGAGAAATAAAAAGTTGTAAGGTGGCCCTAAAACGCTGGCGTGTTTTCGCTGTATTTAAATATCAGTGAGGAAATACGTGTGTATTTATATATCTGTGTAGAAACACGTGTGTAACTATATATCTGTGTACAAACACGTGTGTATTTCTATATCTGTGTAAAAACCCTTGTGTATTTCTATATTCGTGTAGACACACGTGTAGGATGCAATTGTGTAATTCAATATCTGTGTAGAACATATTTATATATCTGTGTT